>CACSLK010008332.1:2575266-2609379 GCA_902706635.1 Striga hermonthica | reverse complement strand
GTGTGGAAGATCGGTTCCGGAAGATTGGCGGCGGTGAGCTTCACGTGCAAGATTTGATCAGTATCTCGAAGGATCTGACAAGTAAAGTCACGCGAGTGGAAAAACCAATCTTGTTAGAGGTGTTTTCCATCCCGGCATGAAAACCAAGGCATCGCGAATATACGTCAAAAGAAGAGTCACGAGTCATAGGCTCTAAGAAAGCCACAAAATCAAGGTTATGCTCACGAATGAGAGATCTAACATGAGCAAGGGTGGTCCTGTTAGCCAGACCACGGGCATTTCATGTAAGCGATGTGACTGACATGTCAAACGTCAGTGGGACCGCCTAACTGGAGTTGTCCGTGGTTAGGCTGTGTCTGTATATCAGGTAGGGTCAGAACTCGGCTAACAGAGTCGTCGATCTGGTCTGTTATCTCCGGTGCTCTGGGATCTCCTGGAAAGGTCCCTCTCGTATAGCGGGATACTCCTGGGGTAAGAGGATGAGCTCTAGGTGCTCCAAGCCCTCGGAGCTCTGCGCTTGGCCCTGTGGGGAAGACGGACCAGACCCGCTAGCGGGGAATGAGGGGAAAGTGGAAGGGAGGGTCAGAAGGGGTCGAGCTGGTGGGCAAGGGAGTGGGGTAAGGTGGGGGGAGGGCTCTATGATCATGAGAGCTGAGGAGGAAGGGGGAGCCTCGATCCACAATGGGATGACATGAGTCTTTATCTCATCCGCTAATAGATCATCATCATCAAAAGGGGAGCTGGTCAATGCTCCCAGATAGTCGGAGGAAACGTGAAACTCCTCCTCCGACTCCAAGTCAAGCACGGAGAACGGGGAATGGGTAGCTATGGTAGCTGATTGGAGGGACTGATGGGGGAAAAGGCATGTAGTTTTGGCCTTAGGCCTATCGAGGTTAACCTCCTTGGGTTGTGTGCCCTCAAAGGTAACCTTGCCCTTGCCCTTTTGTCCCTTCGGATCGGTGCCGTGGGCCGGGGCCTTGCCCTTCTCCTTAGGGCTCCTCGGGGTGATGGTAGAACCCTGCCTCGCTATATGTCAACGAGGGGGCAAAACAGATCGGGGCTTTTTGCCCTTGGTGTAGCATTCTGCAGCCCCATGTCCTACATGACTGCATAGGGAGCAAAACGGTGGTACTTTCTCGTATAACACTTTCTGGATAGTGGTCTTGCCCGCTTGTCGAGCTCAATCTCTTTGATGAGCTCGTCCCTAAGATCAATCTCTACGCACACCCGTACGACAAAAGTCTCGATCGATTAGTCGTAGCGGCGTCAGTCTCTATGGGGTTGCCAATGCAACTGGTGATCGAGAATAGGGCAAAAGGATCGAAAAGATGAGAAAGAAGGCAAGGTAGGCAGTACCATACCAGAATAATGGGAGATTCCTCAACAAAAAAAAAATCAGGGGTATATTTGAACACCCGACCCGAACATCCAAAGATATTGAGGTGCGTCTTAATCCAAATAGTATTGTAGTCCTCTTTCAGCTCAAAAAAGAGTAAATAGTGATTATAATTAAGGAACTTAGGAGACACTCTACCATTGAAACCTAATTTGTCCAGACCGACAGCTAAATCCCGGAGGGAAGGGACAGTGAAGGAAAACTTCAATATGAGAGCATTATCAAACGACCCAGCTAGGGAAATAACAGTGGGCTCAGGAAAACTTACCTTGAACCTGCCGTCTTCGGAGCGGGTGACGGTCTCGCTCTGTTTGTCCCGAAAGGACTCAAACATCAGTCTCTGATGGCCCAGTCTGGCGGTGGGTTGGCCAGAGACCGCATCTCGGAAGGAGCGTGCCCCGATTGGACGGGGGCCCTGGGTCGCCGTTTGGGGAAGATGGACTGGCTTGTCAACTTCCGGAGGCGAGGTGGAGGCCGAAAAAGGGTCGCAGCCTAATATTCCAGCTGTAAGCGAGGAGGGTAGTCCGCTGCCTGTCCCGAGTTCTGCCGTAGCGTTGTTATGGCCGGGCTGAAAAAATTCCGGTGGGATGGCAGTCGATAGACTGGAAGAGAAGTCCGCGAGAGGAGGAGCAATCGTGAGGGCTCCGCTCTTCTGGAGGTGACCGGCGCCGGCACCGGAGCTGAAAAGTGCACCGACCGGCGGCAAGAGGACGGTGGTCTCCGCCGTGAGTTGGGTGGAGGCTCGGCGATCAGTCTGTTGAATCGGGAGAGGAGCGGTATGTATGTCGGGCTTGGTATGGGTGATAGGGCTTGATAGGTTGGTCAAAACGGGCCAAGAGGGGTGTTCTGTTTTGTTGGTCTGAATCTGTGAAGTGGGCCAAGTATTGGGCCTATGTTCATCATGTGGGAATTGGTCCACATGGGTTGGGGAGTTTGGGAGGGATATAGATTGGGTCATGGGGGGCGGCCCGCAGGAGCTAAGAGATGTAAGTGAAATGGGCCTAGGTAATGGCCCAATTATTTGGCCCACAGGAGGGTGAGCTGGGGGAAAAGTAGGTGGGAGGATAAGGTTTGAGAGAAATGGAGGTTCTGGCGCCGAGCTTAGGGCTAATTCAAGCCCGAGCGGCGCCGCTATTACATGGGGGTGCGGGTCGGCAGCTGACAGGGCGTCACCAGAGTGAAGACCACCATGGGTCGGTGGACTTTTTGCTCGAGGATGGATTTTCTCAGTCGGTTGGAGAACGGCTTTGATGGTTTTCTTCAAGATGTTGGTCCAGAAGACGAATTTTCCATGGAGATCACCGGAATTGGTCGGGACCGCCGCGGAAGTCGGGCTATGAGGTCTGGTCGGGAACGCCATGAAGGTCTGATGATTTGATCTCCGAGAAAAAGGCATGAAGGAGATGGCGAGAATAGCGGGGTGGTCAGACCCCACGAATCCTGGCGGCTAGCCGCCGGCGGCGACGGTCGCCGGCAAGGACTGAGACAAAGAGGTGGCCGGAAAGAGTATGTAGAGGGTGAATGGATGGAAGAAGAGGGATGGGGATTTTAGAGAGGAACAACTACTACTAACATGATATTCAGTAAACACACAAATCATGAATATCCAACTAACATGTTTCAAAAGAAACTAATAATGGCAAGAGTTTCCAAAACAGTCCAAGGTTCAACGTAGCCAAATAACAAGTTCATATATATACAACGGAAGCAAATAAAAATAACTCATGACCGACCCACTCTTCTCTTTCTCGTCATGCCCACAACCTGCTTAACCTGCATCCGTGAAGAGCAGGTGGGAGTGAGCACAATTTGAACCCGTGGTGCTCACCACTATGCTATAATCAATAATCAATAGATAAACTGGTATGGACACGAATCAATAACATATCCCATCTCCTATCAATATAAATACTCATGTGCACTTCTCTATAAAGCTACTGAGTGTCTTCGTATCGATTGCCTCCGTACAGGCCTTACATCGATGCCCACTCAGTAGGAGTATCTGTCGATCGCCTCCGTAGAGGTCTTACAATGACATACATATCGAAAGCCTTCGGCCACCGCCCTAGTCTTACATACGATATGGCCTCCATACAGGAATTAGGGCGACTACCTATCATTAGGCACCGTCGAAGGACATACAGCTCACATCGACGTGGACAACCGTACCGACGGCCGTATTAGCTCACATCGATAGGCTGTACAAGATTCACTTACTAGCATTAATCATACCAATCCCAACATACATAAACACATATGGCTTAGCAACTTTAGAATAACAAACCCACCTAGTCGAAAGCAAGAGATAACACAAAAACACGTGTAGGCAGCGAGCTCGGCTCGTCAAGCACCTACATTTATAAAGATAACCCTATAAAAGGCTATCCAATACATGAACGACTTACCATAACATTCACTCAGTTCAACTCAGCTCATGTATGTCATATAAGCATGCATTTAACAAGTAAATCCCATTTACGAGTGAACAACACAAGTTTTTCAAAACTTAACCCGTGCAACGATTTTAAAATCAACACAACTTGCAGTACATATATCATATCATCATGATTCCAGTTGCATTTGAACCCTAAGACATACACCTACAATACTTATGAAGACATCTAAAATAAATAAGGTAATTTACTAGGAAATAATTCAGCAAACATTCATAACAGTGTTGCAGCCAGAAAACTGAAATCTTATACATACAGCGCTTCAGTAATTTCCACATAACCCATGCTACAAACCTCCAAATGGCATGATTCAAAAACCATAAGACAGCTATGTGATAAAGCTACAACTTTCATGAAGACCTCAGAACAAAATAGTGCCATTTAGCAGGTCATATAGTGACTAACATTATGAATCTCGTTGCAGTCCGAGAAACATAAACATGCTTGTGCACAGCTTCAGTAAAACATAAATATTTCATACCACACGTATCATATTGACATGATTTTTATATTCCTAGAAAGCTAATATCCAGCCCTACAACTTTCATTTAGGTCAACGAAGCAGATAAATTCATTAAGAAAGTGCAAAAGCAATTAACATTAAGATCCAATTTCTGCCAAAAGTATAAAACCCGACTCGTGCATATCTTTTCAAGTTAACATAACTCGAGCTATAGACATCATATTAGCATGAACTTTACCCCAAAAGAAACCTAAGAAACAGAAAACTTTCATGAAGACACTAATGACAAATTAGGGCATATGATCATAGTTTATCCAACAAACATTCGAAACATGGTTGCAGTCCGGGAATAAAAATTATGCATCCTACAGAGCCTCAGTAAAATTGGGATATCTCATGCTTCAGACATGCTTTTGACTTGGTTCAAAAACTAACAGGAAGCTAACACATAACGTTACATATTTCATGAATACCACTTTCACATTTGAGTATGTTAGAATATCGATCGCAGTCCAAACATTCAATACAAACAAAGCTGTTGGGTTTACAGAAATTTGCTTACGCAATCGTTTGATAAAAATCATAACTCACTCATTTCAAATCAAAATTTCAAGATTTCTAAGCCTACTGAAAGCTAACAAGATAAACTATATTTCATGTGAAGAACACATCTTCCAGAAACGAGTTCTTGAAGGCCAAAACAGAGGCACAACAGAGACAACAAAACGCGATAATTCATGAAGTAGTAAGCCTTATCACGCATATAACTCAAATCATCAACGAATCATGTAATAACACAATAAACAAGAAGGGTTTCGAGCCTCAATACCTTTCTCGAGAATATCTCACTAAAAGGGCCTGGAGATGGCCGAAACGAGGCTCGTCGGAGTGAACGATGGTCGGAGTTCCTTGCAATGGTGATGGCAGCGATCGGTTAAGAGCAAGGGAAGGAGATTTTTCTTCTCTATGATAAGTGAATGAGAGGCTTTGGGGTCTGCGCATTTTACATATGAGAGGAGAAGGAGGAATCTCACGTGTTTTATAAGCTTAGGTTTAGGGTTGAGAAAACTTTCCAAACAAGAAACACCAAACCAAAGATAGAGAGAGGGGTGGACCGGGCTTGAGGCGTGGGTCTACGGGCAGGACGCTCTGGCCGGGGTGCAGCTTATTCTCGGGCTTGTCTTAGCCATTTAAATGGCTCGGTTTAATTGCACATGCTCGAGAAATAAAATAATAAAACCGGCAATATATATATTCACACAATATTTATTTAATAAATTTAGGCAATTAATAACAATTAGGCAACTAATAGGAATAAATAATAATAATAATAATAATAATAATAATAATAATAATAATAATAATAATAATAATAATAATAATAATAATAATAATAATAATAATAATCATATTGAGATAAAATAATAATCAGAAATAATCCATAAAATCCGATAATTGAACGGGGCGCTACAATATCTATCAATATAACCGAATATTTTATATCCAACTTGCCTAAAGATGGAAGTAGACATGGCCACGGGCCGGCCTGCCGGTTCGACTCGAACCGACGTTAAATTGGCTCGTAGTCAACGGGCCCAAAACTGAGCCCGTTGTTTGTCTGGCCCAGTTCCGAGCCTCATGTATAAAAAAATTTTTCTCGGCGGGCCGGATCCGAGCCGACCCTGGAGACAGCCCACCATATATTCCAATTTTTCATTTTTTATTTTTGTTTATGGGTCCGGCCAGGCCGACTTATGGCCCGCAATTATCAATTGGCAGCACGTTGATTTGGCCAGGAAGCTTTTGACAGTTAGAAATCCAACGGTTAGTTTTTTATTTATATTTATTCGATTTCGGTATGGGTCCGGGTCCAGGTTCGGCCTGGCCCGCTCTGTTCAACAACGATCGGCTAGGACTTCACTTCGCTTCGCCAATACTTTTGACTTTACTGAACAAGCAACGGATTGAGCAACTAGCGCGAAAGCCGTTGCGCTAACGCGCATCGGCGCAAGGGCGCTCGATCAGTGAGCTATTACGCACTCTTTGAAGGGTAGCTGCTTCTAGGCAAACCTCCTAGGGTAAGATTTTCAAATCTGATCGTTTGATCATCTTGACCGTCCAAGCAACCCACGGTCCGACCCAAATCTGAAGGGTCTTGTAAATTAAAATAAAAAATAAATTAAAAAATTAAAAAATCCTATAAATATCTCTCCATTCCCTCCAAATAAGATTTGTTTACACCTTTTACAATATCTTTCTCTCTTCTCTAGTTATATCTGTTATAAATATATTAATATGGACATTACTAATATAGAATTGGGCCTGAAGTCCATTAGTTAGGAAAATTAGGTTTTAGGGCTTTGTCTCTTGTAAACCCTATAAAAGGGTGATCTACCGATTAATAAAAGATAGACTTTTCTGCTTCTCTTTTCTTGTTCTCTTTACTGCATATTTTACATATTTGGTTGATTGATGGATGCTTGGTGAATATTGAGTACTCCAATTTACAACACGTTATCAGCACGCTCTAGTTCGTTATTGGTGTTTGCCCTCGGAAAAAAATCATATTTTTCCAGCAAGGTATTTTCGAGATCTGTTTATTTTCCTAAATTCATAAGAATTTTATGTTGAATGAATGGCTTCAGTGCTCTATTGTCTCATATCTGCCCCGCCTTACATCTTAAAAAAAAACGAAACCCAAGAAAGAAAAAAGAACTTGCGCTTATCAATCATGTATTTCAATCTTCTTTTCATGGCCTTATCAATCTTTTTGTATGAACTTCATCAGCCTGTACATGCGCTTTTTATTTACCGAAATTGCTCGCATATTTTTTTTACCAAAATTTATTTGGTGGGTCATTTGTGGAGTTTTTCTTTCTGGTTGTTAGTTTATTTTTTTGATGTATATACATTAGCTATGCGCCCAGTGAGTGGCAAAAATTACAAATAGCATTGTAGTTGATGAATTTTATTGACATAGCTTCTTAAAATCCTGTGCTATGTAAAATTACTACATCTTTTAACTGTTACAGTATTACTTGATGAGATTATAGTAGCAGAATGTTTGATAGATTAAAAATCTAAATGCACAGTTTCATGGATTTATTTTACCTTTTAAAGTTTATTCATAATATCCTTCAATAATCATATTATGTTTGTATCGAATAAATTATAGATGTCTGATATCACCAAAAGAGAATTTGCTGAGCTCGCCCTTGATGGAAGTAATTATTTGACTTGGACACTTGATGTTGAGATTCACCTGGCCTCATTTGACTTAAGTGCCACAATTGATTCTAAATCTCAGAGCACTCTCGCCCAGAAGGCGAAAGCATTGATTTTTCTCCGTCACCATCTCAATAAAGATCTGAAAAATGAATACCTCACCGAAAAAGAGTCTGCCAATCTTTGGAAATCCCTGAAGGATCACTTTGACCAACAAACGACTATAATTCTCCCTCAAGCTTAATATGACTGGCTTAATATTCGTTTTCAGGATTTTAAATCCGTCACTGAGTATAATTCGGCCCTACATCGTATTGTTTCATAGCTGAAACTCTGTAAGCAGAACATTACTGAGGCCGAGTTGCTTGAAAAAATTTTATCAACTTTTCATGCTAGTAACCTTGTACTCCAGCAGCAGTATAGGGCTAAAAACTATGCAACTCACTCTGAGCTGATATCTGCCTTGCTTGTGGCCGAAAAACATAATCAATTGTTGATGAAAAATCATAATGCTAGGCTGGTTGGTACTCAAGCTGTTCCTGAAGCAAATGCGACTACTCACGGGCATCATAATGTGCGAGGGAGAAGTCGAGGATATCATACACAGCCACCCTGTGGTGGTCGTGGTCATGGTCGCGGTCGTGGTCGCGGTCGTAGTCATGTTTGGACTCGAGGTGGAGGACGAGGTCATGGTGTTGAGGAACCGACAAGTCGTACAAAAAATCTCAACATCGACGCTCCACAAGCTAATCAAGATAAGCAAGTTTTCTATAGGTGTGGATGCAGTGGCCATTGGTCCCGCACATGTCGTACTCCTCGACATCTAGTTAAGGCCTATCAAAGAATGCTCAAGGATAAGAAAGGAAAGACTCCTCAAGGTGAATCACATCATGCTAGTTTGCCTGAAGCAAATTTAGCCATCAATGATGATGATGATTTATTGAAGCTCGAGCTCAAGGACTATGGTGATGATGTGTGATTAATATGCATTATGTCTTAGAACTGGATATTTTTATTTCATGTTTTGTTTCATGCTATTAGACATTTCTGATTTCTTCAGACATTTATGGTTTGTTCCTGCTATTGGTATGTTTTCTTATGTTATGATTTGATTGGAATTTCATGACTGCTTCATTTGCTTACAATGTTTTACTTCTCTTTTAGTGTACCACAACCATTCATTAGTTTGCATTATATGGAGAAAGAGGGCGTTTTATGTCTAGTCGACAGTGCTACTACGCATACTATCTTGAAAGATAGAAAATTTTTTCAAACTTTAAATGAAAAGAAAGAAGTGCTTCTACAATTGCTCATGATAAAATATTGATAGTAGGCTCCGGCAGAGCTTTACTTACTCTTCCTAAGGGTACCGAATTAATAATTAACGATGCGCTTTTGTACCCTGAATCACAAAAAACACTCCTTAGTTTTAAATATATTTGATCTAATGGTTTTCATCTTGAAACTAAGACTGAAAACAATATAGAATATCTTCTTATGACTCATTCACAAGGAAGTCAAAAGAATATTGTAGAAGAACTTCCCTCTTTTTCCTCAGGCTTGTACCATACTTACATTTGACCTTCTATTAATCATGTTGCATTGAGCTTAAAATTTAAAGACCCAAATTCATTTAAATTTTGACATGAGCGATTGGGTCATCCTGGGCTTAGTATGATGCGTCGGATTATTTCTATCTCTATTGGGCATACCGTATCTAGCAGCAATCTCCCTTCTTTTAATGAATTTATTTGTGATGCTTGTGCAAAGAGAAAATTAATATTAAGACCTTCACGTACTAAAGTTGGAATTGAATCTCCTATGTTCCTTCATAGGATTCAAGGTGATATATGTGGTCCTATTCATCCCACTTCGGGACCTTTTCGATATTTTATGGTATTGATAGATGCTTTCACTCGATGGACATATGTGTGTTTATTATCCACTAGAAATCAGGCTTTTCCAAAGCTCCTTGCTAAAATTATTGAATTAAGAGCTCAATTTCCTTATTATCAAATTAAAACTATTAGAATGGATAATGCCGGTGAATTTACATCGAAAGCTTTTGATGATTATTGTATGTCACTGGGCATCAAAGTGGAGCATCGGGTACCTTATGTCCACAGACAAAATGGTCTAGCCGAATCACTCATTAAGCGCATCAAATTAATTGCTAGACCATTGTTACAAAATTCCAACTTACCAATTTCATGTTGGGCAGTTGGGGACATGCAATTTTACATGCTGCTGCCCTAATTCAAATCCGACCTACTGCATATCATGATTACTCCCCTATACAACTACTGCGTGGTAAAGAACCTAACATTTCCCATCTGCGAGTATTTAGTTGTGCAGTCTATGTTCCCATATCACCACCACAGCGTACCTCTATGGGCCCTCATAGAAAGCTGGGTATATATATTGGCTATGAATCTCCGTCTATTCTCAAATACCTAGAGCCCATGACTGTGGATCAATTTACAGCTAGGTACGCTGACTGCATATTCGATGAAGTGAATTTTCCGACATTAGGGGGAGATAAAATCCCAAACTTAAATAAATGCCTAGAAATTTCTTTGAATGTAGAAAATCTAAAATATTTAGATCCACGCACTAATCAAACTAAACTTGAAGTTCAAAAGATAATTAATTTGCAATATTTAGCAAATAATCTGCCAGATGCATTTACTGATCATAAAGGAGTGACCAAATCTCATGTACCTTCAATAAATGCTCCACAACGTGTGGAAGTCCCCATAAAATCTAATAATCCTACAGATGCTCCACGCCAGAAGCGTGGTAGACCCGTTGGTACAAAAGACAATAATCCACAGAAAACGAAATCTAATAAGAATATTGAATCACTACCGAAATCTCCAGAAGAGAATCGTTTAGAAGGCGAAAATCCTAGTTTAAATGCACGTGCAACAAATAATAAAAATACTAGGATTGCGGAACATCCTGATCAAAATATATTGGGAAATGATGAAGATCTGGTTGATGTAAATATTGAAGTAGCTACGAATTTTGTTGATACAGGAGAAACTTATAATAGAAGTAACATAGTCGTTGACGACACATTTGCCTCTATAGTTGCTTTTACCATCTCCAATAATCTGGATCCAGAACCAAAATCAATTGTAGAGTGCCGAAAGCGCTCCGATTGGGTAAGATGGAAAGAGGCAATTGAGGCTGAACTAGACTCGCTAAATAAACGAAAAGTTTTTGGCTCTATTGTGCGTACACCTCAAAATGTTATCCCAGTAGGATATAAATGGGTGTTCGTTCATAACAGAAATGAAAATAATGATGTGGTGAGATACAAAGCGAGATTAGTTGCTCAAGGGTTTTCGCAGAGACCCGGAATTGATTTTGATCAAACATATTCTCCTTTAATGGATGGAATAACGTTCCGCTATTTGATATCTCTGGCAGTAACTATGAATTTAGATATGCAGTTAATGGATGTCGTGACCGCATATTTATATGGGTCATTAGACACAAATATATATGAAAATCTCTGAAGGATTAAACGTTATCGAAATAAGGGGAAATGAAACGCGCAACATGTATAGCATTAAATTACAAAATTCATTATATGGCTTAAAGAATTCGGGTAGAATGTGGTACAACTGGTTGAGTGAGTTTTTGTTGAAAAATAATTATGTGATTAACGATGTGTGTCCCTGTGTGTTTATAAAGAGGTCAACGAATGGCTTTTGCATCATTTCAGTTTATGTCAATGACATAAATATAATTGGCACACGAGAAGAGCTTGATAATGCTAGCTCATGCCTAAAGACGGAGTTTGAAATGAAAGATTTGGGTAAAACCAAATATTGTCTCGGCCTGCAGATCGAGCACCTCTCTGAAGGAATATTTGTACACCAGTCAACCTACTTGAAGAAGGTTTTAGAAAGATTCTACATGGATAAATCTCATCCACTTAGCACACTAATGGTTGTCTGATCCCTTGAAGCGGATAAGGACCCATTTAGACCTAAAGAAGATACCGAAGAAAATTTAGGACCAAAAGTTCCTTACTTGAGCGCCATTGGCGCATTACTTTATCTTGCGAATTGCATCAGGCCTGATATTGCATTTGCAGTAAACTTGCTAGCAAGGTTTAGTGCTTCTCCTACGAGGAGACACTAGAATGGTATTAAACATATTTTTAGATATCTTCAAGGTTCACAATATCTTGGTTTACTTTAGAAGAAAAATCAAGATATGACATTGGTGGGCTATTCGGATGCTGGTTATATGTCTGATCCCCATAATGCTGGATCACAGACTGGTTATGTTTTTCTCTGTGGTGGTACTGTAATCTCTTGGAAGTCGGTCAAGCAGTCCATGGTTACTACATCTTCAAACCATTCAGAAATAATTGCTTTATACGAGACTTCACGCGAATGTGTATGGTTAAGATCTTTAATCCAACATATTCGTGGATCATGTGGAATTACAAATAATATAACCCCCACTGTCCTTTATGAGGACAATGCCGCTTGTGTTTTACTAATGAGTAGTGGGTATGTCAAAAGAAGCATGACAAAACACATTGCTCCAAAATTCTTTTACTTACACGAGCTCCAGAAGAGCGGTGAGATTATTGTACAAAAAGTAAGGTCTAGTGAGAACTTGGCAGACCTATTCACCAAATCCCTTTCTACATCTACTTTTGAAAAATACATTAATGGTATTGGTATGCGTAAACTGGGAAGACTATTGTCTTCAGTGGGAGGGAAAAACTCAAATAATCCCGAAGATTAGGTCCTAAAAACCAAATGTTGTACTCTTTTTTCCTTTAACTAAGTTTTTCCCAATGGGTTTATTAGTTAAAGGTTTTTAACGAGGCAGCTAGTAAAACACATGAATTTTTATAAACTATGTACTCTTTTTCCCTTGACTAATTTTTTTCCCCATGTCGGGTTTTTATTAGCAAGATTTTTAATGAGGCATGTAGTAATGTCCAAGGGGGAGTGTTATAAATATATTAATATGGACATTACTAATATAGAATTGGGCCTGAAGTCCATTAGTTAGGAAAATTAGGTTCCAGGGCTTTGTCTCTTGTAAACCCTATAAAAGGGTAATCTACCGATGAATAAAAGATAGACTTTTCTGCTTCTCTTTTCTTGTTCTCTTTACTGCATATTTTACATATTTGGTTGATTGATGGATGCTTGGTGAATATTGAGGACTCCAATTTACAACAATATCTAAGTTCTTGAAGTTTTAATTTTTAATTTTTGTGCTCGATTTGCTATAAATCGGTACCATTCTATATAAATTCAGTCCCGAACTTCCGATTATATATATTCACTCTCATTTCAGTTCGAATATTATAAATTCTTTAAATAATACTCTCCCAATTCTAATTCTATCAATTTTTACCTCTCTTTTTTATTTTATAAAATCTATTCTAGTTATAAAATGTTGAGTACTCGTGGTGGTGGTCGTGGTCGTGTCGGTGATCGGCCACCTCAAAAGAGTAAAAACATAAGTGAATCTTCTTCGAGTAGACCTCCATTGTTGACGCCGAGATAGACGGTATATCGAGTCATTTTGGGTCTTGCCGATGACATTGATCACGAGACTGTCCAACGCATCTTTCACTGTATTGAGAAAATCAACGGGAGCTTATAGCTCGAGGAGAACGAGGGCGTCGAGAAGAACCAAGAGCTGTCATACCAAGACAATTTCGATCTTACTCAAGGTGAGGAACTCAACAATGCCAATGGACTCAGATGGACGTTGCCGCTGGTGGCGGGGGTCAAGCTCAATGGATGAAATCCGAAATATTAGCATGTCACTTAACGAAGGTGCCCAGTGAGAAAAAAGTGACAAATATTTTATATGTATTTGCAACCATTGTTTGCCCAACTCTAAAAAGAAGTACGCTTTCAAAACCGACAACGGGTACAAAACGTTTACATGGCACATACGATCACATCAACCAGCCGAAATGGGGATTCCCATGACCCAAACGTAATTCCCAGGCGCGAGTAGTACTACATACATAGGTATTTCTTTTATTTTATTCCAATACTCTCATGAAAAATTATAGTAAAACTAGCTGAATTTGTTTGTGTGGTGCGTCTTTTTTTTTATATATATATGAAAATTTTGTTCAAATGACTTTAAACCACGCTGCGTCTCAGGTACCACATATTACTCTCACTCATGATATCCAAAAAGTTGTGAGTGAAAAAAAAAAATAATTCTGGCACAAAGATTTGAAGCTTTATTTCAAAGCATTTCTACATGTTGTGACATTTCGTCAGACCATTGGTAAGATAATTTTTACCTGAGAATTACTTGTCATTGAGACATGATAGCTTTATATTATAAAAATTATTAATTTCTTATACGAGAGTTTCTAATGCTCACACTGCTCAACCATTATAAAATTCTCCAAGTTAGATATTGATTGGAAGATTAATAGCTTATTAATGTTTCCTTATTTTTTTCTTCTTAGCTCAACCGAAATTTTGTTTATGCTTTGTTTATAACCTGTAACTATTTAGATAAAATATAAGGATACATATGTACATTTTTCGTCTCGGTGATATTAGAAATAAGTTAAGAAGCTTTGATTCGATAAAGGTAGGTCCAAAAAATTGCACAAAAAAAAGGTAGCGAAGAAAATGTCGGTGCAAATACTTACGGCGACGCCGAGGAAACACCCTCCCCCTCCCTCCAAAAAAAAAGAGCAAACACGGCGGAATAAGGAGTAACACTTTCGAAAAAGAAAATCCCAACCAGGATTCTTATTTTGTTGGTTTATGTGTATTAATGATTTTTGTTTCGTTTATTTATAGTTCTGTCGTGTTCTTATGTTTTAGCAGTTGATAAGTTCTTATTTGTTGAGAATTTATATTTTCCATAGTATTTTGATTGAGCTTATTGAAAAATGTTTCGTTCGTGGATCTACATACTTGATGGTACTAATGTTGGATAAAGATATTAGTCTAAACATCAATCTCTCTAGTTGGTATAAAATTAAGTAGGAAATATAAACAAATAAAAATATCACAATTGTGGTTAGATCAAAGTTATGTAAATAAAACCGCAACACATACTGACTGTAAACGCAATATAAACTGAAACTATTTTGATGTCCGTCTTGCACAAGATAATGATGCTCGTCATTAAGTTTTGAGCCTTGACCTATTTTTCTTATAATTATCAAATTGAAGTTTCTTCTGCACAAGCTTCTGGATAACATTAGGTTTAATATTACAGAGATAGAAATGGTATACATCTACTTATATGTTACATACGTAGTTTCCGGTTATAAACCAAGCATAAACTAAATTTTAGTTGAGCAAAAAAATAAATTTGTAATCTAGAATGTATATATTTTTTTTGCATCCTAAGAGCACTTATAGTATGTTTTACATATCAACGTTGTACAAATTGTAAGTATAAAATTAAGTAGAAAATAAAAAGAAACGTATAAACAAAATGTGGTTAGATAAATGTTGCATAAATAAAGAAGCAACATATAATGAAAATACACTGAATATAAACGCAACATTTAATGAAAATGTTCTTTGGCCAATGAAATTTGGGCCATCTATCTTCTATCCTCATCGCCGCCATCTTCTCCAGCGGCATCCACCCCCACGCTGCAAATTCCTGCTCAAATATCACTGACGTTCCTTCTTCCCTCCTCCGGTATCCCGCCAAACTCGTTGTCTTCAATAAGTGCGAGAAATCAGCCAACATGGACCACCTCAAGCTCTAGAATTCTCCCAAGCCAGATCCTCCACCTCTGACGTCGTCTCTTGCTGGTCGAGCCAAGGTCGAAGTCGATCAGGTTATCGCGCTTGACCCGAACAATGCCGCTTAACACATCCTCACACCCTCGCACTCGAAATTTAAAATTTGATGGGATTCCATTTTTTATTGTTGCTTTGTCGAGCTCTTTTTGGAACCCTGTGTACGAGTGTATTGCCTCCTTCAAGTAGCCCACAATGCGGAGAGCAAGCTTGTGAAATGTCAGGTAGGCTGTAAAGTAGGCTTGAGAGATACCATGTAATACAATTTTTTTTTTTAGTTAATGTAATCAGTTACGGAATTCTTGGCATGGTAAGTGGTAACCTTTTATTTTGTTTGAAGTTAGAGAGCTTGGAATAAATTTTTTCCAATTTATCTTTGAAAATAAGGAGGACATGAACTAGGTAGCGAGTGGAACAAATTGGCTATTCGAGAATCAAGACTTGGTTCTTCAACCCTGGAAGAAAGATATGTCTGCAAATCATGAAGGATTCAATTGCTTAATGCTTTGTGTCCAAGTGCACAAGATTCCATTGAACTGGATAACAACGGAGGTGGGACTCAAAGTGGGAAACATTTTTAGTGACGTCTCTAATATTCTTGTGGTGAACTCAGTAAGCCAAGGAGATAGATTCATTAAACTTCTGGCAATCATTAACCTGACAGAGGCCCTCCCTCGATGTGCTAACATAAGGCTAGGAGATCAAGTTGTCTCTGTTGATTTAAATAAGAGAGACTGACTCTATGTTTCTATCGCGGCAATGTGGATCATATAGAAAAAACTTGCAAGACAAGGATGGAGGCCATTACCAGAAAAGAATTGAAGGAAGGCGGTGCGGAGATTGGCTGCAAGCCAAGGATTCACCCATTGCCTCCAACTGGAACAATTCGAGCTCCTTTTTAGGACAACCTAAAGAAGCTCCGTCTAATCCCAGTGACACTAGCAGGCCATGGGGGACTTCAGCACACCATCAAAAACATGTCCAACTTTCTTCTCGGGAACACCACAGGATAAGGCTAGTAATCCAGGGAATAGGGCTATGGCTAAAGAAATGATACAGAATTATACAAAGCCTAACACTAGAGCTTATTATTTAGTTATGGTGGATATCCCTGTCCAGATGGGATTCATAGAAGAAGAGATCTCAGAAAGGCAAATTATCTCTGTACAACAAGCAGAAGAAAGAAAATCTCCAGACCGCTCATTACCTATTATACCTTAACCTATGGAGTCTCAGCCTAGCTCCTCAACTAAAAATACATGGAAAAGAGATGCTAAACCTGAGGGCATACCCCAAAGGAAGAATTCTTCAAGTTTAACTGCTGCAGCCATAACTAAAAGGGGAAGAGAGGACTAACAAGAATCACAAGGAGGCTCATTTACAAACGGAGGGCAGAGTCTTACCAAAACTCATTTTGGGAAGGGTAAAGAGGACAACCCCAATGGGCCCTCAGAAAATAAATGAATGCTCTGGTTTGGGACTGTAGAGGTCTGAGTAGGCCCTCTACATTTCCCCAACTCAAGGATGCCATAAGGTGCCACCACCCAAACTTCATTTTCCTCTCTGAAGTAAAAAATCCAAAAAATTTACTCTTTTAGTTTGTCAAAAGACTAGTTATATTCCTAGAAATTATATTGTTGAGCCCAGAAGCTCAGGTGGAGGTCTTTTGCTACTATGGGATTATAAAATCCCAACTGAAAATATTTATAGCTCTTCTTTATTCATTGTTGTTAACTTCACTCTTTCATCAGGAGCAGTTGCTTACTGGGCAATCTTTGTGTACCTTAGTGTTGTGAAATCGAAAAGAGAAACTCAATGGGCAACCCTTCTTGAGGAAAGGGATAAACGGGGCTCCAATTGGTGTATCTCAAGAGATTGGAATGACATTCTTTCAACTTCTGAGAAAAAAGGTGGCAGACAGAACAGAGGGCAATCTTATAGGATTTAGAAGCTTTGTGGCTGATATGGGAATGCAAGAAATCTCTTTACAAGGCCAACATTTACTTGGGGAAATGACAGGGAAGGAGAAGGCTATGTGGAGGAAAAATTTCAACAATTTACTTGGGGAAATAACAGGGAAGGAGAAGGCTATGTGGAGGAAAAATTGGATAGAGCATTTGCATCCTTAGGGTGGTTGTCATCCTTTCCTTATACACATGCTACAAGCTGTTTAGAAGCTCCTCTGATCACTACATGCTAGTGCTTTCACCAGAAGCCCACTCTCAACACAACAGTAGAAGATTTCAGTTTGACAGAAGATGGCTGAAGCAAAAGGGGTTACATGAGGTAGTTACAAAGGCCTGAAATTATGAAGCAGGGATTACTCCAATGTATTCAGTCAAAGAAAAAAAAAAGAAATCCAAAATAGCTCTTCTACTTTGGAGTAGACATTTTAGAGCTCTCAGCAAGGATAAAATTTCAAATCTCTCCTTAAGCCTGGAGGAGATGAGACGAGAAGGTGGTGAATGGAACTGGGCAAAGTGGGACAAACTGATGAAGGATTTGGATGATGCTCGGTGCTCTGAGGAGATATTTTGGCAACAAAAAGCAAGAGCTCTCTGGCTGAAGGAAGGAGATAGAAACTCCAAGTTCTTTCATGTATATGCCCTTCAAAGGAGGAAAGCCAATCTATTGAAAGGCTTCTCAATAAGAACAATGAGATATGTGAAAATCAAAAGGAGATAGAAAGAATAATCACAGTATTCTACTCCAACCTATACACCTCACAGGTCTCATCTGGGGGTCACACTCTCTTGCCTTTTAACCAAACACGGTCACTGAAGGAATGAATGAAGAACTGATCTCCCATGAACTTGAAGTTGACATTAAAAAATCTATGTTCATCATGCACCCTGACAAATCACCAGGTGAAGATGGAATGCCAGCTCTTTTCTACCAGCATTTTTGGCCAATGGTCAAGACAGATATCAGCTCAGTTGTCCAAAGCCTTTTCACTTCTGGTCAGATGCTAAGGTACTGGAATCACACCATAATCTCTCAATTTAGTCCAATCAGCCTATGTGTAGTATTTTACAATATCATATCCAAAATTATTGCATTGAGATTAAGGAACTGTCTACCTTCATGTATATCTGAAACCCAAGCTGCCTTTTTACCTAGTAGACAGTTACTCGACAATTTAGTAATATCACATGAGGCTTTTAATCTCCTAAATAAGCACAGAAGTGAGTTGCATTGTTTTATGGCTTTAAAATTAGACATGATCAAAGCATTTGATAGACTTGAATGGTTTTACGAAAATGGGGTTTCACCCCGCTTTTGTAAAATGGGTTATGGCATGCATTTCTTTTCCTTATTTCTCTTTTAATATCAAAGGCAAGCCTTGTTGATACATCACAACAAGTAGAGGAATTAGACAGTGAGATCTTCTACCCTATCTCTTTATTATAAAATCTGAATTGTTGTCTGCAAGAATTTCTTCTGAGGCCTCTATGAGGGGTTTTAAAGGATTGAAGCTTGCAAGAGATGGACCTGAAATCACTCATCTCTCCTTTGCAGATGATATATTGATATTCAGTAAGGCAGAAACTTTCCAAGTTCAGAAACTTTTGCAAATTATGAATGAATACTACCTTTTTACTCGACAACAGGTTAATTTTGATAAATCCACCATCTTTTTTTAGCAAGAATTCTTCTCAGGAATTGCAGGATTCATTTGTCCAAGAGCGCCATGGAATAAAGCAACATTCTTTTTTCAGATACTTAGGCTTGCTACTGGGTATTGGAAAATCAAAAAGGGAGGCTTTCTCTTATGCACTCTTTATTGTCAAAAGCAGAATCCAAAGCTGGAAAAACAAATGGCTCTCTCCAACAGGGAGGGAAGTACTAATTAAAGTTGTTATTAATGCCCTTCATGTGTTTAGTATGTCCTACTTTATGCTTCCTAAAAGCCTCTACAAAGAGATTGCTAATGTTTGTGCAGGGTTCTGGTGGAGTAAGGGTGACAACACCAGTAGAGGCATTCAGTGGAAAGCATGGGATCAATTGACTCTGCCAAAAACCCATGGTGGGTTAGGCTTCCAGAATATTCATCTTTTTAATGAGGCCCTTATTGCAAAACAGATTTGGAGACTCCTGACTCTGTCTGATCTCCTGGTAAGTAGGGTTCTCAAAACTAAGTACTTTTCAGATGTCTCTATATCTACTACACAAAGGAAGAATAATTCTTCATGGTTGTGTCATACTTGGGTTAAAGTTAAAGACAGATGTGGCAAATGGATGATGGCAATGGTCAGAAATGGAAAGAGTACTAGAATTGTGGAAGACTTTTGGGTTCTAAAACTTGAATGGTAGAAGAATATCTTTTAAACCAGTACAGGTTCTAATTTGATTTGGGTTAAGGATCTTCTCTTACCTAATGGCAGTGACTGGGATATCCAAATTCTTAGACAGAATTTCTCTCCTGAAGATTGTTCAGCCATTATGCAAGTTAACACTCTCAACCCTAATTTACAAGATAAGTGGATCTGGACACAGGATAAAAAATAGCCTTCTCAGTCTCCAAGGCATACTATGTCCTCACTCAGCAAAAGCTCCTAAGGATGGACAAAGCCCAAAGCAGTGTTTCTTTCATCAGGGATCAGCAGGTAAGAACAGACTGTGGAAGCTTAAAGTGAAAGGTAAGATCAAACATTTTATTTGGAAATGTGTGTCTGGTATCCTGCCTGTGGGGGTCAATCTTTTGAAAAAAGGCATGGAAATTGATCAAACATGCAAAGTGTGTGGCTTAGCTGAGGAAACAATAAAGCATGTTTTGTTCTTCTGTAATAAGGCACGACTGGTATGGAAGCTATCTCTTGTGCAATGGGAAGGTCCAAAAGGATTAGACACAGTGCAACCTGGTGGTGGCACATTTATGCTCTCAATCATAGAGACATTTCAGAAGGCAGAATCCAACTTTCTACATACATATTATGATGGCTCTGGAAATCCCAAAATCTTTGGGTTTTTTAGGGTACTTCAAGGCCGGCCCACCTCACTTCAAGGCCGGCCCACGTCATTGTAGTTGCAGTTGTCAAAGACTGGACTGAATTTGAGAAGGCACACCAGCTTTCATTCTTGAATAGGAGGAGGCAACAATAAAGATGGTCTAGGGTCTTTGATCAGTAGAAGTCTTTATTCTAGTGTTGGGTTGGGGAACTTAAGTCCCGGTTGATGTTATAACCGCTTGAGCTCCCTTGGTTATTTTCCTATTGTTTAGGCCATCTGCGAGTGATTCTCCCTTATTTCGACTTTGGACTTGGTTTGTATTCGTATTCAAACATTGTTTTGCTATTTACGAGATTTTCTATCGTTTTGAAAAAAAAAAAACCCTTACAAATAAGTTTTCCATTTTACAAGAGAAGTTTTCATTTTTGTATTTCTGATATATTTTTAAATCACAAACGCATGGATTGGCCAATCTTTTTCGCTCGTCAGTGGGATGGATAATTTTTCTATATCATTCATCTCAAAAATTTGTTCCCTGTGTTCGTAAAATTTTGTTTCTATGTTTGGCATGACAAAGATTAATACATTCTTTGCTCACAATGCATCAACTAAGAGAAGAAACTGAAGTCTCGCATCACTCTATCAAGAAACGGGATGCTGCCTGAAATATTCACAGTTTGTATCAAATGCCAAGATGAAAATCCACTACTTGCTGGTCATGTCATATATATCACTCACAGAAAGGTAATTAGGAATATCTGCAGCAAAACCATAACACAGAAAGGTTATTAGGAAGCAAAACAAATCTAAGCAACCACCGTCATTTTCTTGAATAGGTCGGGTGTATGGGAATCTTGTTCTTGGACTTGACGACACACTGAACTGCATCTCAATGGGTCTGAGGATAAAAAAGAAGATGTGAGTTAAAAATTTGCGTGTGAAGAGCTGTTGATGTGTTTGTGTATATGTTTCTAAAATCCATTCACTTGTTGAGAATCGGTATGAAGAAAAAAATTTAAAAATTGCATGCAAAGAGCTGTTGATGTGTTCATATATATGTTTCTAAATAATCCGCTCACTATTTGAGAGATTCACCCGTTGCACAAATTAGGTATGAAGAAAAACCGAGCAGGTTTTTGTGCTAAAGACACAAGATGAAATCTAAACAGTAGTGGGTCATTCTATACCATTTAGCTCAACACGTTCAAAAATTATATATCATTTAGTGTGGATTGGTAATTCTCTATTGGCTGCTCAATAAACAAAAACTCCATGTTCATTGGTGTGTGTGTGTGTGTGCGTCGAAGCCAATACACAAATATTACAATCTCCTAATCCTTATTTATTTTTAACCAATGTTCTAAATGGCGCTAGACGCTCGCCAAGCGACAGGCTAGGGCCTAGCACCTAGGAAACCTAAGCGGGATAAGGTGGCGCCTAGGCGTGGTCATAAAAATAGTAATAAAATTTGTTTATTTTATTATCATGCATAATTTATAAGATGTATTGTATATAATTATAATTACGTACTATGATCAAATATAAAGATAAATCAAATTCTATAAATTGATAATTATTGTATTATTATTATTATTATTTATTATATAATTATTGTATATTTCATGAATAAATATTAAAATATTTTAATTATTTTAAAAAATATTTTGTTTTTAAAATGGGCTGGGCTAATAGACCAACTTCACAACTTCCTAGTCTGCTTAGACGCCATCTAGTCGTCCGAGCGCCTAGAATGACAGCCTAGTCTACCTAGACGCTGTCTAATCATCTGAGTGTCTATAATGACCGCCTATGAAAAAAATCGTGGCGTCCAGGTGCCGCCTAGTGTCTAGGCACCTACCTAGGCTGATTTTTGGAACAGAGTTTTTAACACTAAGGTCTACAAAAACTTTGACCACCTAAGCTAACCAAAAGAGGGAAAAACTCAGCAAACGTTATCATAGAAGTACTCGGATACTAGTCTGAAGAACTTGCGTACCGTTTTTTATGACCAACTTAAATTCTTCTTCTATTGTCGACGCGCGTCCTTTTGGAAGAACCAGCTTCTGTATGATCTGAACTTGATTGTATCTAAATCCCGTAAAAATGAAACTTCAGCATGAAAGAAGCATTAAATGGACAGCCAAGAAAAAGAAAAGAAAAGAAAAAAGGAGGAAATCAATGATGCTGAACATCGTCACCTTATTCAGTTTCTCCCTCACCAAATGAACCGTTCGATTCATAGATTCGGAGGGGAAATATTCCTGACATCATTCAATTGGGGAAAAAAAAAAAAAAAAAAAAGTTTTATCAGCTATAGGAAAGAAAAATGTGTTCCGCAAGAGAATACTGAGAAAAACTTCACTTTCAAATTTCAATCAATCATCAGTCCACGAGATGGAATCAGATCTCCTTATTCAATAATATTTCATGTATTATTTCCCATACTATCCTTCTTTTTCCGTTCACTCGTTAACTCTACATTCCCCATATTTCTCGTCATTAAACGAACTTTTCACTTGTACATAACTCGGAAAAAAGTAGTAATAAGCAAACCTTATAAGAGGAAGCAGATAGGTCAGAGGGTGTATTTCCACTTGCAGCAGCTTGTGACTCACTCGACTGCCTACGAAATGGGGGAAAAAAAGGCAAATTATCTACGCTGGTGAAACAAGGAAATCATAATACAACTATTATAAATCAGTGAACCTACCAATACCTTGAAACTAAGGAACGTGATAGAGCACATGCATCCTTGGGCAAATGAGTGGAAACTGAAGGAGTGTAATCTGATGGACCTCCTTTATATCTTTTAGCTGAAATAAAATAATTACAAATGAGTTTTTGGTTGAATCAATGCATTGTATTGGCAGGCAAAGTGAGATAATGTGAGATATTACACAACCAAAAAAAAAAATACCCTTAATGTTTGACTGAATTGGGAAAAAGGCCCAAATATTATCAGGAAACATATAAACCACAGTAGTGGGCACATTTTAAAATATCAAAATGAATGGTAATTGGTGTAAAACAAAAGAGCCATATTTTTCGATTGTTAATCCTCTCTTAAATGTTAATGTGGACTTACAGTTTAGTCGTGCTACAACTTCCTTCCTCCGCCCTTCTAGCTTCTCTTTTGTATCGGATAAGCTCTCATATTCAGGCGCGTATGATACTCTTAGTCTGTTTCCTAGAAAAACAGACTCGTCTAACTTCCTTTTGGCAAATCTATCATCAACAGAAAAAAGATTAATATATATATACACATTAAAAAATTTAAAAATCAAGCCTCTGAGAATCCCAGAAGCATTTCGAGAACAGCACACAACCTGTAATCCACATAACACGCTAAGCACAAAGACAGAACATGATATATATTCTTTCTGAATCATTAAGCAGCAAAGAAAATAAACAAGCAATTAAATATCCAAGAAAAGTCACACTAGTGAGCCACAATCACCTGGAATTGTTGACCTGATGGAACTTGATCCAGTAAACATCAGTGTAGGCCTCACAGTCTTCAGCATCCATCGGCTTACATCTAAAAGAAAAATTACGAACAACATTCGATTTGTAATTTAATTCAAAAATCACATAAAGAAACCCAATCCAACTCAAGGTTGCTACACAAAAGACCAAACACTGCAATTCATTTGTCACACATGAATCGCACTACCTTTTGATTTATTACGTAAATGATAGGAAAATGCATATAAAACCAATTCAAACCACACACAAAATTGTTCCCAAAGATATCTATATAAGTTGATGTTATATACATATAAAACTCTTGAGGGAGAGCTTTGCCGCCCTTGTGGTCCTACCCGGCTCGATTCCGGATTAGTCGGTTCCCATGTGGATCCGGAAACGGAAGGTCCCTGTACCAAAAAAAAAAAAAAAAAATTATGGAATGACTTACTCGTCAACTTTGCCATAAGTGGAGAAAAGCTTCAAGAGCTCATCGCCACAACCCAGTGAGGGAACATTCCTCACAATTAGGTATCTGCAGCATAAATAAAGAATCAAATAAGCTGCTACGACCCCAATCGTAAACGAAAATTACCGAATGCGACGAATACACACTTGGACTCATCGCAAACTGTGTAAACGCGGACCGCGGGAGGCTCGTCTCTGTACTTGGGCATGTGTTCTCCTCAAAAGAAACAGCTGCAATTTGATTTTTAGGGCAAACACTGATGAGAATCGAAAGTGGGGGACTGAGGGCTCTCTACCTTTGCTATGAATCAGATTCGCTGTGCCCGTGCACGAAACCCGTGTTATGCACAAATCTGCTCATCTCCCTATATCCCCCTATTATATTAATTCATAACGCGTAAAGACAAACTGGCAGGCTCGCACACTTTAGAACCATACGTTTCAAATTATTATACTTTGTATTTATGTTCAGATAAAAAAAATTTGAAAACATAATCGGCTTGGATCAACCATAAATAATTATTTCATCTTACAGTGTTTCATCTTATAAACTAGTACAATACCTGTGTATTACAGGGGTGTTTGTTAATTTTTTTTCTTAAAATTTAAAATTAATGAGAAAAAGTAGTTTGAAAATTTAAATACCTTTTATAAGAATATATATATATATATATATATTATTATATATTTATTATGATACTTTTTATTTGTGCGACTTACTTGTGTTATATTATACTAATTTTTTTAACTTACACTATATAAGTACATTAAATATAAATATATCAATTGAGAAATAATTTTATTTTTCTAATGAATTTAAAAAATATTATTATTTTTTATTATTATAAAGATAAATATAATTTATTTATTTTATATATACAATATGGATGTCAAATCGAAGATCATCAAAAGATTATTAATTTGATATATTATATATGTAAAACCGATAAGAAATACAAAAGTTATCTACTTTTAAAATACATTTATAATTCAATAGCTTATTGAAGGAAGCAAATCAAAATTTAGGGATATATTAGTCACTTAGTGTCTCACTATGTAAAATTACAAATAATTAAAGGGTTATATTAGTAAAAGTGATATTAAAATACCGAAGTTAACTAAATAATATTTATGGAATACCCGAACCTAAATTATTAATTATTAATATATTAATATTATTTGTCCAAACCTAATTACGAAGCATGATTCTTTTCCAAATAGGATTCCGAAGCACCAGAAGTAGCCACGTAGGCTCAGCGCATTCTGAAATTATATATAGGGAGGATATCTCTTTTATTACCATAAATTTATTGCCTCCCATAAATTTTGGGTGTTAATTCTATCATTAATACAATACTCGTGTACTACACGGGTACTTAAATATATTAATGTTAGTACAATAAAAATTAAAATAATTTACATTTTTATTGTGAAATTATGTATTATGAATATGCAACAATAATAAATAACTAACAAGGAGATAGTTATTTCAAATGGTGCCTGTATATTTACACTAAATTTGAAAAAAAAAAATAATACTTTTAATTATATTTTTAAAATAATATATATATATATAAAACTGATATTATTTACAACTTTATATATTTGATTTTTTTTCAAACAAAACAAATTTTATTGTATTGTGATTATATTCATATTTATAGAGTCAATTACTCACGTTTATTAATTTTTTAAGTATTCTATATAATTACTATTTTAGAATTTACGTAGAAATGCATTATTTTCTAACTTTATGAAATACAAAATTATTTTATTATATTTAATTATGATATTATTTATAGTTACTATTTTAAATAACATAATAACATTAAATTTTTTATATAATCTATTTAATTGAGTAATAATATTTTATAATTTCTTAAAATTTATTTTATGTAATTTTATCCAAAGTTTATGGAAAAAACAGTAAAATGATTATTTTATGGTGTATAATGAATTAGATTTTTAATATTTTTTATAAAATAATTTATATTGCTATTTTTTTTTTTTTTTAAATTGAGTTGACAATAAAGTTGATTTTTTATTTATAAATATAGATGAAATTGTTTTTTATTTTATATATACAATACGGATGTCAAATCAAAGATCGTTTAAATATGATTATTTTGGTAGATGCTATATAAAAAATAAAATACAAATAAAAAATTTATAAATTTTAAAAAGAAAGAGATTACATATTTATAATAATTAATATATAAATTAAATAAAAAAGGTAACAGTAGTATATGGTAACTTAAGAAAAAATGAAAGCTTCAATACTTTAAGGTAATTCTCAATCCTAATAGTCAAAACCAAATCTGAACATGTCTCAATATGAAGCACCAATTACCCAAGAGCGCTTGGATGAGATGGCTTGGGTCTCTTCTAACTTAACCAGTGGTCTCGTGTTCGAGCCCTGGGAATGCAGCAGTGTTAAAACTCTTGAGGGAGAGCTTTGTCGCCCTTGTGGTCCTACCCGGCTCGATTCCGGATTAGTCGGTTTCCCTGTGGATCCGAAAACTGGAAGGTCCCTGTACCAAAAAAAAAAATATATATGAAGCACCAATTTATGTCAAATAAGCTTACGAAGCACACGAGCCTGCCTCTTAAGCTCAGCTCATTCGAGAATTATATATATGGGCGATAGGCGATTTTCCACATTCTTCGACACATCAAACAACCAACATCCGCTTAAAGGGGGCCACAAGGATAAAACAGGAAAAACAAACGAGCATTGGTAATCACAACGGGTGAATTCTACGAGTACAGATTTATTTTGGCTATCAAATGCATTTATTTGATCGATAAAAGTTTCATAAGCAAACAACACGTGGATTCTGATCGAAGAGAACAATGTCATTGAACGGTTAAACCCATTCAAAAAAACACTTGAGTTCGAAACTTAAGAGAGAAAGCAAAACTTAAGTTAAATTGTGAAAGATTGCCAGTTTTTCCCCAACCTATATAATTACCTATCTCTAAACAAAAAATCTGAAAAGTGAAACCACCAAGAAAATCCTAAATAACAGCTAAAAATCACGAAATAACTATCATGAACACATCATGATCCTCTATGCAATATGGAACAACAACCCAAACCAACAAAATAAAAATAAAATGAAACAAGAACCCTAAAGCTAGAGCCTTTCCACTCAACAAAAGATTTCCCAATGCAAAGAAACTCAAAAAGAAAAAGAAAAAAAAAATCGCACCAACTTTTCTCAATACAGATCCGTTAAACTCATTGAAAGACAAAAATAAGAATAAAAAACCCCAATATTTACCTACAAAATAAGAATAAGAAAAAGCGCCCGTGGCCCATTGAAAATATGCAAAACCCATGTGAGCAAAGATTACCTAAATGCAAATCGACGTCGCTTGCAGGCGCAACTCCTGAATCTTGATAAGCTGCAAAAGGTGTTACAGAGGAAAAAAAAAAGAGTTTGATGGGTTCGTGAGAAGGATAAACAGTTGAATTAAAAACCCAATTTTTTCGGCGATTAACGTGTGTTCACCTCGATTGCCTCCTCCAATGCAGGTCGAGAGAGCTGATGATGATGATGAAAGCCAAGCGCCGAGACCCTTTTTCGTTTTGTATTCATAAAAAAAAAAAGAAAAAAAAATGTTTTTATTTTAGTTTGTTTTCTCCGTCCTTCTTTAATTAACTAGTATTGTTGCCCGCGCAAATGCACGGGACATATTAAAAGAAATTGACGTCAATAAACAAAGTATAACCATACAAATAAAAGATTAAATATTATTCAATACTTCTTTATATCCATGTTCTTTTTGTTCGTAAGAGGACGACCGTCGCATTAATATTTTTAATTATTTTCATGTTCATAATAATACAAAGCAATCGTCAACATAAAACCAACCATGATAATTCATAAAACTAAGTGAAAATGAAATTTGAACAATCATATTAAATTGATATAATCCAGAACAACAAAAAATTGTGCTATATACCAATACCAAACATAAATTAATACATTGCAAGAATGAAATTGTTGTCTAAGAAATAAAAAGTTGTTTTATTTAGAAAAATACAAAGCACATACAAAAACTATACATTCAAATATAATTACTTCTATCGCCTTTTTTTCTTGTATTCAACTTCTGAACGTTTTCCACTTCAATCATGAATTTTGTACTGAAAAAAACATAAGTTTGTAGACATTACAAAAACCGTGACACTTATGAATAATCAACTTTTTTTTTTTATATTTAAAAAAGGTCACTTCAAAGTCATGTACAATAAGGCAAACCTTGACCACTTTGTTTAATTCATGTTGACAGTAGTGTGAAGAAATTGACTGAATAAAAGGAATTCGAGTATATGTACCATAGTACGTACTGCAGAACGGCTGTGAAATTAAAGTATCATAAATAATCTATTTTAGGGGAGATTCTACGGTTCTGTTACGGAACCATTCCGTCGGGATTTGTAACCGTTAGATCATAATATAACGTCGTGAATAGTTGATCTAACAGTTATAATTTTCGATGGAATGGTTCCGTAACGGAGCTGTAGAATCTCACCTAAAACATATCATGACAAAAAATTAAATTCATTGATGCAAATTAATTAATTCATACTACAAGTCCTGTATACAATATATAAATTAATTAATGATAAAAATAAAATTAGTTGAATGTAAGTTAATTAATTCATAGTGTCAGCCCTACTGTAACAAAATGGATTCAAGATATAAATTAATTAATTCAAGTACATATAACAATTTCATACCTTGTTTTCAATATCCTTTTTTGTTCAGGATATTCATTATTCATTGGGAAGGCAATAAATTATATTCAAGCGTATGGAATGCCCATATTGAAAATTGATAAATTATTATTTTTTAACATACAATTGCCCATATTGAAAATTGATAAATTATTATTTTTTAACATACAATAAATATTTTGACTGTAACAACTATTAGAGTGTCTCTAATTGTATTTAAATAATTAATTTAGATTATTTTTGTTGGATACATAGTTCGTAAGTATTTAAAATTTTACATTTTTTAAAGAAAAAAAATGAATTTAACACATATAAAATTAAAATTTTCGATTAGTTTCAAGAAAAACATAATACATAAATTAAAAAATAAAATAAAATAGATTGAAGAAAAAAAATTAACCAACACATCTCCATATGAAAAATTTATTTCTTTATATTAATAATAAAATTTATTTGTTAATTGTATAGATACAATAAAATTTTTATGTCGTATCACTTTACATAATATTCAATATACATTATAACTAACTCATTGCAGCTCATTTTACACTTGCAAAATAAATAAAATTAGTTTTAAAATATAACGAAAAAATAAAGTTAAAACACACTTCACATTTGAAAATTGAAACTGTCTTCAATAAATAAAAATACATTCGGGCCTCACTTTTAGAACTTCCTAATAGAAATACAGTTTTTTTTTTTTTTTAACATGTGGCGCTGGAGAGAAAACTTTCTATTTATAGTAATACATAATGAGACCCACAAAACACTTTCTATTTTTAGTAGATGTGTTATTTAATTATATAGTAGATAGATACTTGCGGTACCGTGGCACGGACTAGTTTTATTAAGGTAAATATTTTAAATTTAAATGATTGGATGACTGAAAAAACGTGTACACAACATTATTTGTTTGATATTTTGGTACATCGTCTATCACCACAAATTATATCAAGATTCGAAATAGGCTTAAGTAAATAAATCAGTTAATTATTGAGCATGATATATACGATATTTTGTAGGTGTATGCGATAATTGTTTATTTTGCAAGTCTATGCAGTTAATTTCAAATTTTTATTTTGAAAGATTAAACATAACCTAAATTTTTAGGATGTTCCAATCCGTTTCATTTTGAATTGAAAATTATTACTATCTGACTCTGTTTTATATTTTGAAAAAAAAAATCGAACTAAAGAATTTGATAGCCAAATGATAAGAGATTTTTAAATTTTAATTTTCAATTTAATATTGGGCCCGATTTCTATGAAATCCAGTTTTTTTTAATAAACATGATCTGTTGCAATTAGGTAAACATACATGTTAAATATTTTTCTAATTCAAAATTCTCGATTTTATGGTAAAATTTTTTATTAAAAAATGAGAAAATTTTTCACTTTTACAAAATTGTCATGCCGAATTTTACATAATTTAACCCGATGTCTATGCAATTCGATTTTTTAATAAACAGTTAATTTATTGCAATTAGTAAAAAATATATGTGATAGTATATTACCTAATTCGAAATTCTCGATTTTATGGTAGTCAGATTTTTTTTTAAATAAAAAATTGAGAAAGAATTTTGACTTTTGCAAAATTGTAAGCATAAGTCGAAATTTATCTGAATTAAATCTACAAAAATAAATTTAGGGTGAATATATAGCTAATTAATTTTTTAGAAATAATTAAAAAATAAATAAAAACTGTAAAAATTAGAATGCAATAAATGCTGGTTGACTTTTCTTGTTACTATTTTTTGGTAAATAAGTTGTATTTTTATATAGAAATATAGATGCTTACTAGTACAATGCTCATGTACTAGTGTTCTATAAAAAAATTAATTATCCAACAAACGTGAAAAAAAAAATCTTATCGTGAATTAAAAAGACTATAAATATAACTAATAAGAATTTTTTTTTTAGGATTATTTCGAATAATATAAAATATTTTTGTATATATATTTCAAATTTAAATAGATTAATTAATTTATTCGACAGTTAATAATGCCCGTGAATATCACGGGCGCTTGAAAATTAAATACTTGTATGAAAACGTGAAGAAATATGTATTCTTATAATAGAATAATAATAAATTAAATATACAACTAATAACTAAAAAATAACAAAAACTATTATTTAAAATACTGCTCTTATTTTATACTCAATTTATTAAAATGATAATTTTCTTAACCACACACATATATATACATATATATATATATAATTCTATATTTTTTTAAATTTGAATTAATTTATTTTTTTCAAGTTTGATTATATTGTAATTATACTTCACATTTATATAATTTTTCTCCATGATTTAATTTTATAAAATATATTCATCTGTATACTATAATTAATTTAAACTTTACCTTGCATGAGTGCAATATTTTAAACCCTATGAAATAAAAAAAAAAATTATAATTGTAGTTATAATTTTTTTACTTTTATTTTTCACGATCATAATGTTTTGTGTAGCCTTTATTTAAGTTGAGACATTAACTTTTAGAATATTTCTTTTATACTACTTTGATTTTCATACTTTGTTTATTTATTTTTTGTAAATAAAATAACTATAATATGGTATGTTAATACAAATAAATTATTGCTTTATAAGCTAAATATACTTTTATTTGATATATTTTAACCTTGTTTGATAAATAATTTTTGGTTTTTCTTATAAGGTCATATATCACTATTTTATATTTTGTATATATAATATGGATTTCAAATTGAAATTTGTTAAAAGATAAATAATTTGATATATTATATAAAAATAAAATACAAAACAAAATATTTATGAAATTTAACATATGCTAATGTAGGAAAAGGAAACTTTAGTTTATGGTAAGCAATTGTAGTATAAAAGAAAAAGATATCAATTAGGATTTAATATGAATGATATGGAAAGAGAAATTCAATACATAGTTACAAAAGATTGGAATTCTCGACGATCCCCTTTTTCTCTCAATTCTCGGCGAAACCCTCCTCCGCTTTTTCCAAATTTTGGCTAATTTGCCTTTTTCGGTGACGGCATAGTCTCGGCTAGGGGTCATAGATGACCGTCCCGACCTTCCTCGACATCGCGCGTCTCTGATACTCTTTGGATGGGCTGCGTTTGAAGCTCCGGATTTCGGTTGCAGGGAGGGTTTCGGGTGGCAGTTTACCGGCGATGCTCCGATTTGGAGTGATGGATCGAACCTCTGGTCGGGCGTCTGTGGAGTTGGCGGGCGGCGCGTTTGTCTATGGGTGGTCGAGACTCCCGCGGCTGCGGCGTGATGGTTGCGGTGGTTGGGGTGAGGGCCATCTCCTCTTGCTCTATCCTCCGTTTGCCTAGTGGTGTTAGGCGGCGGGGTGGTTCTTCCGATCTCGTCTAGTGATGTTAGAAGAGTTAGGAGAATCGGAGTGGGATGGATTTTCGCTCTCTCGGTCTTCGATGGGTCGATTCGGGGACTGGTTTGGAGTTAGGTTCTGCTGCTGTATAGGCTTGATTGCAGTTTCGGTAGTAGACTCTTGGTCTGGATTGGTCTTGTGTTGATCGTTCACTGTTGGTTCGGGCTAGCTCGTTTCGCTGGAGGAGGGCTGTTAGATTTAATTTAGTTTTTTTTAGTTTCTTTAGTGTGTCTTGAGTGTGTTTGTGATGTTATTGGTCTTGTTTTTTTGGTTTGGGCCGTTTGGCCTCAGTGAAACCGACTGCGTGCGGGTTTGTTAATGTGTTGGTTGTCCTATGTTGTTTAGGTTTGTGTTTTTAGTTTGGGCCATTTGCCCCTGTGAGCCTGCGGGCAATACTCCGTCGGAGGTCGTTCCACATTACTCCATTTGGGGTTGTTCCACATCGCCCCGCTGGGGTCGTCTTCGTTAGGTATTTGTGCTATGTTGTTTTGAGTTTGTTTTCTAGCGTTGCTAGCCGGGTTCTAGGCGGTCTTGACCTAACCTCCCAGTTTTTAGTCGTTGGTTGTACTATTTAGCTTTGGGTTGTGTTCTTTGCACATTTGTGCGTTTTTTTATTTATAAGATCTCTATCATTTCGAACAAAAAAAAGAAAGAGAAATCCCAATCTACTTATTTTATAAAAAAAATATGAATTTATATCCAAGCCTAACTCTGAAGCATGATTTTTGCCACGTAGGATTCCGAAACGTGAAAGCATGCCACTTAGGCTCAACGCATTCTGCAATTATGTATAGAGTGGCTATTATTATGGGAGAATATCCTACGATAATTTCGTAAATTTGGTATTTTGTAGTTTTAAAGGAGTTTTTAAATTCATACATGTATTAATCTCCATATTTTATATTATCCAGAATACATTTTATATCATTCTTTATTATTATAAATCTAATTCATAAAATAGAGTATATATCTCACTCAGAAGTCGAAATATTTTTAGGAAATAAAATCGACTGGGTGATAGGTAGATTTCCATCTAGAATGGGTAATGCTGCAAAAGTGGCAGTTATTGCAGTAGAAGTTTTCTGTATATAGAATTATTTGGTTTTGAGTAATTATCTTTGCGTACCAAGTTTTATAAATAATTCAGTTTTAGTTTCTAAATTTTGTATGAATATAATGTATTGTTTGATGGCAAGTGTGCTGTCTAGAAAATGAAACGTTTATTCATTTGGTACGTGGGTAGATAATTAGTTGACTCAAGTAACCAAAAACGTCTCACGGTGCAATAAATGAAAATTAGTGACACATCGACTAAAACCAATAAGAGATGAGGTCTCTTGGGCAAATAAATGTGAAAAGTTGTGTACTAACAAGAATTCTTATATAAAATTAATCAAGAACCAAGCAATATAGTTAACAAAATCCGATAACTTTGGTAAGACAATTTCAATCATTATCTTCAAGATCTTGTAGTATTGTGAAAATTGTGAACATATAAAATCGCACAGAATCTACTTATATTGGTTAATAAAATTCGAACTAATTTTGCTATGAGAGATTAATTACTTAAATTTAATATTAACGCGTGGGATATAGTTAACAAAATCCGATAACTTTGGTAAGGCAATTTCAATCATTATCTTCAAGATCTTGTAGTAGTATGAAAATTGTGAACATATAAAATCAAACAGAATCCGCTGACATTGGTTAAGATTAGGGCTGGTATTTTTTGACCGAAAATCGAAAACCGAACTGATGTGCTAAAAAACCGAA
>CACSLK010008332.1:2545208-2565209 GCA_902706635.1 Striga hermonthica | reverse complement strand
AAAAAAAAAAGTGTTCTGTTTAGTCTTATAATTGTAATTTGTTTCTATGTTTTCAATACTATTGCTATTCTGCTGCCTGAATTCAGAGTTCTGGGAGCTTGAAGAAAGAGCTTCAGGCGATCATGCCTCTACTAGAAGATATGAAAAAGAAAAGAAATGAGAGGAACACTCAATTTTCAGAGGTTTTGAGACAAATAAATTGCATTGCCAAGGAGCTTTCAGGATCCATAGATGACAACTTTAGTGCAACCGTAATTGATGAACATGATTTGTCGATGAAAAGATTGGATGATTTACGCTGTCAGTTGACTTTTCTGCAGAAAGAAAAGGTTTCTCTTTGTTCCTCCATTCATTCATCTTGTTGTGACTTGGCTTTTAACATTATCCTGATTGCTACATAATGGGAATGTTCGAATCGAAAAGCGATTTGACTTAATTGAAATCATTTCTTTAGTATCAGCCATCTGTATTAAGTCTGAAAATGTTAAATTTGTGGACACAGAAAAAAATCTGAATTTCAGTTTCAGAAGTCATAGGTTCAATATCTGAAACACTTCTCTGTTTCTGTACTCTATTTCACTCTCGATTATCTTCCAAAATCAAACTTACTGACTTTATATGCAGAGTGAGCGCATGAAGCAGGTGCTTGACCAATTGAATGTCCTAAATGCTCTGTGCATGGTTCTTGGGATGGAATTCAAATCAACAGTTTGCAGTGTTCACCCAAGTTTGGTTGACTCTTCCGGCCAGAAAAGCATAAGTACAGATACAATAAAGGGTTTATCTGCTACAATAAGCAGGCTTAAGGATGTTAAGTTGCAGCGCATGCAAAGGGTATAAGTCAAAGTTTCATCATATAAATGAAATTAATCTTCTTTCTCTAATCTGTCGCTACTTTTTTTCCAGCTTCAAGAGCTTGCAATGACTATGGTGGAGCTTTGGAATCTTATGGACACGGCAGTTGAGGAGCAACAAAAGTTTCAAAACGTCATGCGAACTATTGCTGCTGCCGAACATGAGATAAAAGAGCCCAACAGTTTATCCATGGAGTTAATTGATAATGTATATGTCTAAAATAATTTCATCTTGCTAGTATAATGTACCATACCTTTCTCAACTCCTATTTACGAGAACCCCACAATTTCATGTGCAAATTCAAGTAATGTACATTCTGTTATACTTAGGCTGAGGCTGAGGTAGCAAGGCTGCAAGAGATGAAAATGAGTAAAATTAAAGAAGTTATTTTGAGAAAGCAAGAGGTTTTAGAGGAAATATGCCGAGGAGCGCATATGGTTGTTAATGCACAATTTGGAACTGATCGCCCTGTGGAATCTATTGAGTCAGGTATCTTATGTTTTCCTTAGAATAAGCTATCTATATTTTTTTTTCTTTCTTTCTTTTTTATTGGAGAAGGAATGTGTCTGTCTGAGCACCACCTGGACTTGCCATTCCAGTTACCTCTGTTTTTAATTTTATTAGAATCTTGCAGGGGAAATTACTCCATCTGATATATTAGATCAACTGGAGTTTCAGATTTCCGAGGTTAAAGAAGAAGCTTTCAGTAGAAAAGAGATACTTGAGAAGGTTCAAAAATGGTTAGCTGCTCGTGAAGAGGAAAGCTGGCTGGAGGAGTACAATAGGGTTTGTCCTAATGTTGCTTACATCATTTTAAATTTTATTTCGCTTCCTCCCTCTTTGTATAAGAGTATTTCTAAACCAGGATGACAACCGTTATAATGCTGGGAGAGGTACACATCTTATGCTAAAACGTGCTGAGAAAGCTCGTGTGATTATTAACAAAATTCCAGGTACACTTTGTTTTTTTTTTCTTTTCAATTCGCAAAGGAATCATCATGTTAACTGCATTTTAAATGAATGTGCACGTTAATAAGAAAACTGTTTCAACTTCAATTGAGGTGTATTCAGTCTAATGGAAATTTACTAGGTGTACTTAGTTCTTTTATAAAAACAAAAGATAAACAGATTCTGAACTTTCCCAACTTCTTACTTTTCTTCTTCTATAGTCAGTAGAAGGTGTCTGGATAAAACAAACCAGTATTTGTTGCATTACTATTTTAACCTAAAAGGTGATGAGCATATTTTACTAGCCTATCAATTGTCACATGTTAATGCTTTTGATGAAACAATATTCTGTTACCTTCAGGTATTACATAGTTGTGATACACATCGTATTGGTGGTGATTATATACTTCCTTTTTCGAATATCTAGGAATATCTCACATTTTGGCCTGTCAAATTATGCTTACTTATTTTCTTTAATTTATTGGTGTCAAAAAAGCAATGTTGGACACGCTCAAATCGAAAGTAAAAGCTTGGGAGCAAGAAAGAACAACAGAGTTCCTGTATGATGGTGTAAGCACTATTTCTTGGACTTGTCAAATTTACTTATTTGTGGTCAATATATTTATTTTGTTGTCATTTATCTAGGTTGGTCTACTATCCATGATCGACGACTACTGTGAGCTAAAGCACTTGAAAGAGCAAGAGCGTCAAAAGCAGAGGGTATGCAACATATACTATTTAATTCACACATCAATGATAACTTTGTTTGCGCTTACCAAAACTGAAAGATCAACAATTTTTTCTGCGCTCGTAACTACATCACATTAGGATCAGAAAAAACTTCAGGGCCAGCTAATGGCAGAGCAAGAAGCAATCTACGGATCAAAACCGAGTCCGTCCAAAAGCAGCAGCAAGAGCTTTAGACCCTCGACTGGAGGTTCAGCTGCTAGTAAACGATTTTCATTAGGAGGGGCAGTGCTTCAAAATTCGCTTTCGGACAAATTAGCACATCCTTCTCGTTCTCTTGCCAAGAACAAGAACAACAGTATAAAGAGGCAGCCCCTTCACGGCCATCATCACCACAATGGTTTAGCGGCGCCCCCTTCTTCCGGTAAATAAAATGTTGACAATTGTTTGAGTTTTTAAAGATCATGTCTGATAGAGTGTGTGAGGCTGACTTGGCACAATTCCTGATTAGAGTTTGGAATTGATGGTTATGCTGGTGTAGTTGGGTATAAAATAATTCTGATAGCCTAACTGATTATGATCACATTTTCACTGTGTGTAACTATAAAACAAATCCCTCCCCTGAGGTTTAGCATAATTTTGAAAAAATAAAACTGAGGTTTCTGAAAATTATGAATATTTCCCTTAGGTTTGATATTGTTTTGCAGGGGGTGGTTGAAATATATCTATATATGTCCAGGAATTCTTTTCTTTATCATAAACTTAAAAAGTGATAAAATCAGTTTATACTGCATATATATTTGATAATTTGAATTTCCTGTTATCCTCTATATTAAATAAACCATTACATAATAAGAGATATTTTAATTACAACACAACAGAAAAAGAACACACACACACACACACACACACACACCAAAAATAATAATAATAATACTAATTGAATTTTGATAAATCATATTATCTTTGATTCTTTATACAGGCAAGACAGCCGGCAGACCCATCAAACACCAGTCGAGCAATGCATCAAACTCAAAACTGACGGAACCATCGACCATGAGAAAAGCTCTCTCTCCATTGTCCTCCATATGTTCTAACATCATCAGCTCCTGCAATAATGTCGACTTTCCCGAAAACACGCCACAACAAATGGCTCTTAAACCTTTGACTCCTCCATCATCAGCCACAACAACCCCAACTAAGAATGTCTCGATTTACGATGAGAACCGAACTCCTAAAACGATGCCGGTTCCTGTCCCGTGCACTCCCCCAACAGCATCCAATGCCATGCAGACGGCCATGACACCTTTCACTCCCGGCAGGATGGGCAGTGGAGAGGTGGAGTATTCTTACGAGGAGAAAAGGGCCGGTTTTGTTGTGCCTAAATCTTACTATCATAGGCAGTTGGCTTTGGTCTGATGAGATCAATCCATATTTCATTAGTTTGTCATGCTCCAGAAGTTGATATGTGCATGGGCCTTTCTTTTGTGGCTTGGAGCTGTACAGGATGGTCGTTTTCTTTGTGTCTGCTCGTCTAGGTTGGCTTCAGTTTTACTTGTTAAAAAAAAAAGGGTTAAGTTTGATACTGTTTACTGGTTTTTTGTGGCTCTTATCTTTGAGAGCTTCTGGCTTTTGTCTCGTACTGTTTTAAGAGTTTTCTGATCACGTGGAATTTGTGCATGACTAATTTGCAATCTTTGTCACAGTTCGAATCTTTTTTTTTTTTCCAACGACAAACACAACTTCCATGAAACTCAACAAAGATACGAGCGGTTAACCGAATAGTTATATCCAGTTCAACTCCTACACTAGCTAGGAGCCACTACCACCAGGAGAATGCACATATATATCATTCCCCCTTCAAATCCCTCTAGGCTAAAGAAGTTATAGAAACCGACAAAGTACAAACTAAAGTAGAAACACAAGACGAAAAGAGAGATAACGAAGAACAAATATCCTCAAAGACAATGGAGTTGCAGTCTGGTCCCTTCCTAATCTTCTTCAGCATCAGGAACAATGGCTTTGTTTGCAATGTTGAAGTTAACTGTACTCCAGCCAAGGTTATGACCTTTGCAAGTCCCCATCTGATTGCTTGCAAGTTTGCCTATCATATGTCCTGGATTGAAACCATTCCTACAATGTTGACTCTCCCTTAGGCCCAAACTTTGCCTGATCATCCTCCTAACTCCTAATCCTTGGAATTCCAACCATTTTTCTCTTGCCCCCTCATTCCAAACTTGATTATGTAGGCAGATTAATTGTTACAGTTGCCGTAGACAACTATTGAAATCAAACTTCTATTGGTTCATATTGATACTCGAAATCAACATCACAGGATTACGACAAATACTAAATGTAATTAAGATTAACAAGACAAAAATGAGACGAATAATGCTAGCTTTTATTAAGCTTGCACATTTTTTTCGTGTGTTTTCCGACTATTTTATTTGTGTCTAACCTTGCTTATGTTGGTTATTACAATTTATACTGGATAAAGAGGTAAAAGTTATCATGACTATTTTGATGAGTCATTGGACACGTGACGTGTGTTGGAGAGTCAGCTACATGCAGAGTGATTAGTGGAAAGGCATCTTTTTGGGGATGAGACATATATCCAGTTCGTGGGTGGTAACCCCGTTCACATTTGTTGGTGACATCGGCGAGAAAAAAAACTCCGTCGGTGATGAGTTCGATACGAAGGAAGCTTCATGTGGATGGTGTCGAAATGGAGACTTTAGCCGTGAAAAGCAGGTGCCGATGCGGCTTTGAGGAGTGTGGAGTGCCGATATGACCCTTAGAAAATTGGTGTACGATATTAATGGTACTCCAAGCCAGCTCTTTTACAAATAATTTAATCATCGAGAAACAATATTCATAAGTAAGTTTTCCCTGCTCCTTCACCGGCGGAGCCCTCCGCTCTCCAGGCCATCACTAGGGGCGGATCTAGCATAAATGAGGTGGGGCCAATTTTTTGTAGTAATTGAAAAGGCGATAAAAAATGGCACAAATAAGACAAAAATAACACTATACATACGTTCTAATTTTTTGATGTAATTCAAGATAAAATCTTAAACAATATCTTTAATATTTTGTAAACTTCAGTATTGTTATTCATTTTGATGACTAGAAATGTATTATTATCAAAACAAAGATATCCATCTGCCCAATGAAACACATTAAATTATATATATGCCAAGATCTCATGGTTTTTCTCAATATTAAGTTGTACTCGACATGAGTAGAAGAGAAATAACATTTCTCAATATGTTGGAGCAAAGAAATTATTACAATTCTATTTCGTAGTTAATTTTGTAGTTGACATGAATATTCATTGACAACAATTCTTTATCATATTATAGTCGCATGTGATATTTTGATAGATTTATTCAAAGATACAACATATAAATAAAACATTGTATTGGTAATAAGAAAAATTTAATATGAGAGAACAAGGAAAAAAAAACTAATTAATAAACAACTTCATCTACGAATTATTTTGTAAAACTAAACAATTCTTTTAGGAATATATATTATAAAAATTAAAAATCTAAAATTCCAAGTGGGGCCTAGAAGGGCATAATTAATAATTAGCTTGGAGAATAAGCTATGGTTTAGTTTGTGGGCCTTATTTAAAGAGCTCTCCTATTTTGGTATTAGAAAAGTTGATTTTTGAATGAAATAATATTTGATTGGTATGAGAGTATCTCGTTTATCCTTTACATTCGTATGCTTTCTTGCATCAATTGATATCAGCAGTTAGTACCATTCGCGATGTCGTCGGGACGACAAGATGCCGCAAACGAACGGTGTGATGCAACCTTCAACGATCAGTTTCAACAGATCGACTACCGATTTCAAAAGTTGGACGTGCGTTTCACAATTGATTTGTCAATCTTTCGACGAGGATCGAAGATTTGCATTTGACGCTTAACAACGTATTCAACTAACTACTTATATGTTGTGGTGGCTCTGGAAATCTCGTAATCTTTGGAAGTTTAAAAGTACTTGGATACCAGAAAGAGTGGTAGTTCATATGGCTATGAAAGATTGGCAGGAATTAGTGTAGTGCAGTCGCAATTAGCAGACAACGATTGAAGATGAAGTCTAGGCCCGTTGGTTCAGTGGTCTTTGTCTTTTTTTCCTTGTCTGCTACGGTTTTATTTCTCTTTTGTTTGGTCTTTGGTTTGGTAGTTTTCGGCCTAAGGTTTCAGTGTGCGTATTTCCTTTGTGCGGGTTCTTTTGGTTTGTCGGTTTAGGCCGACGGTTTGAGCGGTTCTCCTTAAGCATTGCCTCGTATTAGTTAGTTGGCTTGTCGATTTGTACATTTGTATATTTTTTTGCGAAAAACAAAAATAAATGCATTTATCAGTATCAAGGGTACTTTAGACATTTGAGTTGTCTTTTTTATAATATTTTATAAAACAATATTAATAACCCGAAAAACAAAAAGGTAATAGAGTCTAAGAGGATGTTTGGATACAAAATTATCTCAAAAAATTCCAATTATTTTTAACTCAACTACTTTTTTTAACTCAACTTTAACTCAACCCCACTATCATCAATATTTTACTATAATTAAATATTATCAATCAATCATTTATACACATCACATCAACCTTAATTCACTATTCATCAACTCACATAATTTTAACTGATCATCACTTCAACTTCTCTCTCTTACTTTTTACCTCAAATCAATTTTAACTATTTTATTTTAAATATTATTTTAATATACCGACTAACAACTAACCATATCACATTTTTCAAAATTAACCAAACCAACAAAAAAAATCCAAACAAATCCAAAATTTTTTATATCCAAGCATCCTCTAAATAACGGGCCGTCAAATTTCTTTCTTCATAAAAACGATAGCATAAAAGCAGATTGAATATATTCTTAATCACAGCGAAATTTCCACTCTCTCCCAAAGTGTGTCATTGTTTTGTTGATCCGAACACCATGACCAAACAGCAAGCAAACTGGTCTCCCTACGATAACAATGGAGGGTGGGCTTAGCTCAACTCTAATTCGATTTTTCGAACGAAATAGATCCCTATTTGAATGTTAATACGCATGTGTTTTGTGTGTGCAGGACGTGTGTTGCGATTGCCGGAGCCGACTACTGTGTGATTGCGGCGGACACTCGATTGTCCACCGGATACAGTATTCTTACTCGCGACAGCTCCAAGATTATTCAGCTGTAAGTATGTTTTTTATTGATTTGGTGTCTATTTCATTCTGGTTGCTGTTTGTTCTAAGATTGTATTTTGCCTTTTCGTTCTGGGTTTAAATGTCTGTTCTTTTATCCACGTTATTTGTGGGTAAGTGCATCTGTCACTGAACCTAGTTGAGGAGTGATTTACGTTGTATTTATGCGTTGAGTGAATAAACAAATGCTTGTTTTGAATGGAAAATCACTTGGACCAATTCTTCTTGTTTTGAAGTGTTTAAAACGGTATAGATTCTATGCTAGGTAAATAAGAGAGGAAAAGATCCATCTTTTCTTCGTTTTTGCATTTTTTTTGAAGCTCAAGTTCAAGCACTAAAAGGACAATAGTGTTGTCTTAAACTTCCAGCTGAAGTTTCAATAAAGTATTTGAGAAATCAAACACTATTTGATTAACTTTTAATTGTTATGCGGAGTTTAAATGACATTCGTGAGGATTATCTTGTGATACAGTTTCTCGCCCAAAATTGCAATTTCCTTAAAACATAAAAGGTCATGCATCTTTGTTACTTCTTTTTATATTTACTTATGTCCTCTAAAGTTCTTCTGGTGTGGGTACAAAATGTGACCTATGTATTTGTTTATATGACTTTGTAGAGCGGAAAAATCTGTGATGGCCTCTTCAGGTTTTCAGGCTGATGTTAGAGCTTTGCAAAAGGTCTTGGCCGCTAGACACTTGGTGAGTTATTGACGCATGTGATACTGAGGCTATGATTAGCTATTTGAATATTCTCCTACTCCTCGCCTAATCTTTCTCTATTTGCCACTTTGTGTGCATAAAACATGTCATATGTATGGGGTCTTGGAATGCGTATATGTGTGGGAGTGCTGACCTGTCTGTTTTTATCCTATTTGACACCCTACCCTATGTTGTTGACCAGTGTACTGTTTGGTAAGATACTTGTTGAATATTTGTTATGTGTGATCCATTAACAAGTTGATGCCTGACATTAGCTAGTGCAAATCAAGCATTTAGTTTATGAATGTAGAAAGAGATTTAGTTGAAACTGCTAATGGCATGTCCTGTCAACTTATAAGCTCTCTGTTTTCTTCAATCTTCATATTTTTGCTCTTCTGGAAAAAAGAAGTGGTCTTACTTATTGACTATGGGGCAGAAGAGTTAATTTGTCATCTGAATTTGCCATTGATTGACTTTACCATTTTGTTAATAGTGAGTGTTTTCTCATCCGGGTTGATCTGATGAGAAATGGTCAGAATGTGCAGTCTGGATTCTGTAATTATACTGCATTAAGTTGTATGGTCTGTGCCTTGCTTTTGGTCTCGGCCATCGAAGATCTCCCATATTTTGATTGTTCTTCCTCAGTTAGAATTTGGAAATTAAGTTTAGAATCAAATGTTTGTTTTGTGTGATTGTAGCTGCGTCCACACGGAAATATATAATGCTATACTGCTATGAGAGAATCACGATTAAGATGGTTTGGGCATGAGCGTAGGAGAGACTTCGAGGCCCCGGTGAAAAGGGTAGAATCATCGGAAATGATTTAAAATATTAAATTTGAATGAGGTATGTGGTTTGATCGAGCACGATGGCGACATGTGCTCCGTATAGCCGACCCTAGTTAGTGGGATTTTAACAGCTTGTTGATTGATTGATTGATTGATTGATTGATTGATTGATTGTTATGAACAAAACTCCCAATGACACTCTAATTGATTAGGTAATGAGATTTACATACATTTAAACTTTTTGGTTGTGTATGGTCAATGTTCCTTCTCTTTAGTCCTTTTTATTTTATTCTAAAACAATCAATATCCTCTATTCAGCACCCCTTATGTAATTCTGTATATATACCTGGGTATTCCGATGTTGGATTATCATTTCTCAGAACTGTTGCTTAAAACTTAATTTTGTTGTTTGATTTCAAGATTTACCAGCACCAACATAACAAGCAAATGAGTTGCCCAGCCATGGCCCAACTGCTGTCTAATACCCTGTACTACAAACGTTTCTTCCCGTATTATTCTTTCAATGTCCTTGGTGGCCTCGACAGTGAGGGTAAGACTATAGGTTATTTCAGTTGAGAGTATTATTTGAAATCTTTGTGTTAATTATTTATCTTCTCTTTATTGTTTCTTTTTATCCTGAAATACTATACAGGAAAAGGGTGTGTCTTCACATATGATGCTGTTGGATCTTATGAGCGGGTGGGGTACAGTGCCCAAGGCTCTGGTGCTACTCTTATCACACCATTTTTGGACAACCAGCTCAAGTCTCCAAGTCCTCTTTTATTGCCTGCTAAGGTTTTGTCTTGATGTTGTTCTTCTTGGTCTATTTATTTGTGCATTCCCTTTCTTAAAAAAGTCAAGGAACGGCTTAACAAAAGGTTACTGCTGCAGGATGCGGTTACACCACTTTCTGAGTCGGAAGCCATCGACTTGGTGAAAACTTGTTTTGCATCAGCTACAGAAAGAGATATATACACGGTAAGGTTGTTTTTTCTATGTTCCTGTAGGAGCAGCCTTTTTTGTCCATTTTCATTTATGATTTTGAGTTTTAGAGAACAAAAACACTCTTTTTTATCTTAGGTAATTTTTGTTCCCTGTGGAATGTGTTGACAAGTATTGATCTGCAACCCAGCTTTTAACATTTAAATTTCATATTCAAGGACTGATCTATCATATCTGGACTGTTCAGTGTTCTATGTAAAATTGGTTTGAGTGATATGGCAAGCTTATCTTTGAATGTACATAAAAGTAGTTTGTGTACTTTCTATAATGTGACGGGTTCAAGCAAGATGCTGATGTTTGTAATTGGTCATGCCCGCCCCTCAAGTCTCAGAAACAGATCACTGACCTATTATCCACCCGTTTTACTTGCAGTATAAATGAATACTGTACGAGTAGATATGCCCATTGTCAATATCAGAAAATAGGCTTGTCTGTTGCCATTGATTTACATCATACAGTTCATCACCATGTCTCACTAGCGCCAGCCTTTCTCTGTGGGTATATGGTCATTGCTAATCACTATTACATTAAGAAATGGGATCTTAATCCAAAATATGCCTTCAATTTTAGTCTAATCACAAAATGGCCAAGCCATATTTCAGTATCATAAATATCTCACGCCTTATTGGTCGATGATAGTTCTTTTTGCTCATCCCTGCAAAATCAATGCTTTTATGTGATGATCAAGTTGTGGCCTTGCCTCATTACTCTTGTGGGATTGTTGCAGGGAGACAAGTTAGAGGTACTTGTATTGAATGCTAGCGGTATGCGGCGTGAGTTTATGGAGCTTAGGAAAGACTAATGTCGAGCAGCTTCTGACTTCCCTTGCCCTACCTATCTATATCTTAGGAGACGACTACCAATTTGTGTTTTGTTGCCTGAGGGCACTTCAATGACATTTTTTACATCCAATTTGAATCTTCATGCACTAATATTTATGCATATGCTAATATGGTGGTGTTGAGACATCTGTAATAGAAACATGGGTCTTTCTGTTGCGTTTATGTGATATTTATGATTCTATGAACCATCATTAATACTACATTTTTGCCGTTTTCAACGAAAGAACAGGTAAAAGAAATGAACTGGGGATACAGGTATACGGCATATTTATAACTCTTTTCTGTAAGATGACTCACGGTCCTGCAATATCACATAATGTGTTGAAATGTCTTTAGTGCCTCTAATAAAATAGGTTAGTTTTACTTTTTACATAGATTAAGGAATCACCCAACATTGTTTGAGAACTTAAAAACTTAGATTTATTGTTAGATGTTCCATAGGAAATTACTACAGATTAATGGTTAGCTTTTGTTAGCCACTCAAACCAACTGAAACTTTGTTGGCCAATTCAATCCAAATGGTATCATCTTGTTGTGATCAACCAAAATTGAAAACCAAGTTCGTTTTCCTTGCGATGGAGATTCCTAATTTCTATATCTTGCCACGGGCAATCTATTAGTATGCTTATGGCACATATTTTGACAAATCGAGAATGATAGAGATCAAGGTTGCTAGTTATAAGACCTGAACTTGAATATGAAAAATCAGAATTTAGAATTGGCATAACACCAGGTACACCAAAACAGTAAAAAGAGCAATCTCAGAACTTCATCTGCCCCAAATTATATCTGGACCATGTTCATAGTGAGAGACTTGTAATCCAAGCTTGGCTTCTAATGTCTGCGGACACCAACCAATTCAATATCATACACGAGCCACGAATCTGGCGGCACATTCTCCACAGCTCCATGCTTGCCCGAACTGCACCTAATATTGCAAAATTAAGATTTTACACTGAAAATGTGATAATTTTTACAGCAAAAACGATTCAGAACCAATAAGTACATAGTAACAGCATCAATGCTTAGAAATTCATAAAATATACCCTATGGGTGGTGGGATTACGAGTCGTCTCTTGTCACCGACATGCATACCTGCACAGATCAAGAGACTGTCAATACAGAAGTTACAGCAGTTATAACTATCAGTTTCCTGAGACCAAAAAGGAAAAAAGAAAAAGAAGAAGAAACTTTTAGTTACCATCGATACCAAGATTCCATCCTTCCATAATTCCCTCATCACCTGAATGAAGAATGAAAGCATGAAGCATATGAACAGAGCCTTTGTTCTCTAACAATCAAAATAGGAATAACTAAGAAAATGAGATTTGATCTAATCTTAAATTCAACCTAAATATAATATATATTTAAAATAACCCCTTGATAATTGTTTCTATTTTTATAAATTGCAGGAATTTCTTAGTAAATGGCCATGGTGGAAATGGAACGAGCAAGCCATAGATATTGTACAACATTCAAATCTGTACCTAAACGAAACTTGAAAGCACTTTTGCCCACATTTGAGTCGATTACATGGCCATTCTCCCTCAGCATGGCAGTGTAATAAATTTTTACCTGATCCAACAATCATTTACTTGTTAATAAGAAGCCTGATCAGAAATAAACGCAAAACAATTCAAGTTAGCAAACTCTAACATGGTCGGCAATCAGCATAAAAATACCTTCTTTCCTGGTGCAGCAACTTTTCCATCTAGTGGTCCATTTGCCAACTCCTCAATAATCAACCCATTTGATAAGGTCCTCTTTGGAATCCGCATTTCATGTATAGTTTGTTCCTCAATTTTCATGGATGTGTTGTTTTGATCATCTGTTGTGCTAGGCAACTCTAAGCCAGAATCTCCTTGAAATTGAGTTTTCTTGTTTTTCTTTTTCTTGCTTTTTTTCTCGGGTTGGTTAACATTATCAAGTAGCTCGGAATTTGTACTGACATTGCTGCAGGTAAAATTTTCTGTTAAAAAACCACAAATTTTTTCTGCTAAAGTTGAGATTATAGAAGGCTAAAGTGTCTTCTAAGTAGAAAACCTTAACCTATTTCCCCAAAAGCTACCAAATGTTCCCCACCATCCCAGGTTCAATCATTTCAGCAATTCTCCTATTAAATTTTATTGTTCAAAAAGTAATTTCGAATCACCCAGAACAAACAAATAAAAATAGTATCTTCAAGAGGGTAAAATCCTCCCACACCTCATCTGATCATAGTTAAATTCCACGAGAATTTAACAAAAGCCTCACAAAATAAAACAGAAGAAAAAAGTTAAATTATATACTGACTTATCAACTTTTTGCTCCTGATTGCCATTTTCTGCTGGCCTATCATGCTTATTATGACATTTCACGTCAGGCTCGTCACAGAATGTCCCCTTCAACTGATGTCCTTTTTTCCTCTTTTTAGATTTTTCACAATCTTCAGAGACCGAATCTGGAGGAGGCAACAAACAGTCTCCAATTTCCCTGATTATATATGCATTTTAGTTATACCTTGATCCTACCACTGCAGGAGAAAAATGGTGCAGCAATAAACAGATTACTATTTAAGGATCAAAGAAAATAACACCCTTACAAATTTGTGCCTTCAAACTGAACTTCAATGGCCTTCTCATCCCCCGGGTGTTCTTTTCTCTTCCTTCGAGTTTTTCCTCTAAGGTAGAAAACAATTCATAGCAAGTTAGATACATACATAACCTAACAGTTAACGAAAAATAGATATATAGCTGCTTCTACATGTGCAAATAAAGACTAGTATATCAACACATTCATGGTTCTTCACATGCAGGGAACTGGGCCGAAAGTGAAAATGGGGAAGCGGAAAAAAAAATAAGAAAAGAAAAGAAAGTTGTCTATGCTGAGGACAATTTATGGCTTCATTACCTTTCTGGTTTTCCATGTTCATCCTCAAAATCAACATTTTTCTCTGATATTTTGCTACTCACACCCCCGTTTTCCAAATTTTCAGCCTTTTCGACAGTTGCCTGATCAATATACCCAGCATCGGTGGAATTTTTCTTTGCATCTTTTTTACTCTTAAATATAGATAAAAGGCAGTCATCATCATCTACACTTTCACATGTGTTAGCCTCATCATCTGACTCCACAACCTGAGTTTTCTTCCTGAGTCGCTTGCCACGACCCTTTCTGCTCTTCACATCATGCATCTCTGTAATTAACACAATTTTCAGAAAATAAAGACATTAAGCATAAAAAACTAGGAAAAATATGGAAAAAGTGAATGCCTTTCACAAATTTATGGAAATTTCAGAATTTAGGAGTTGGCTTTACCAAAATAAGGCTCCATGTATAGGGCATTTTGTCAATTACTCATGTATGAATCAAATTCATAAACCTTGACAAGACATTAAATCATGACAGAAAGAACTAGCCATAGAACTATACCTTCGCTGCTTGAGACAGGGGATGGTGAACGAAATTTCATCTCATCATCATCAATGAAACTGTCCTCATATTTGTCATCTTCGCTACCGTAACTCGATTTTTCTGTGAGGCTATCTTCAATATCCACCCCATATGATTCTCTATCGAGTCAAAGTAAAGGAATCCTAGAATTCCCCACGTGTAAACTAAATATAAAGTTAACAAAACAACACGGTTCCTGCCAAGAAAATCGCAAAACTGTAATAGAAATACCATAAGATGTCTTGGGTTATTTTCGAAAATAGCAATCATTGACATTTTAAAGAAAAATAGAGTAATTGGCCATACTGCAAAAAATAGCAAGGCCATGGAAAACTGAAAAGGATACGTATCACTGTGGGGATTGGACGGTCGACTTTTAGAGACGTAATAGCCAGTGAGGTACACACTTCGGGGGCCAACAACAGAAAATACAACATCATCGGCCTCCTCAAATTCCAGATCCAGGTGGCAAGACTCGGTTAGGTTGGGAAGCAAAACACAGAGTAGAACTGGACTTCTTTTACCCACATTGCACTGGACTATACTCTTTTCCTTAGCACCGCCGATACCCAGAGTGGCCTAAAAAATTAATTAACAACCCATTACAGTGATGAAAAGTCCATATCAAATTTGAGAAAGATATCGTTCAAGAAGAAACAACTAAGACCATATGAAGTAAATAAAATTTTCTAGCCATTATATCCCAAGTTCTGAGAATCAACAAAAGTTTTGCCAACAGAAAGATCCACCACCAAAGGACAAGACCCCCTTTCAAAACCCATTGGAATAATCTAAACTGGATGCCTATAATGATATCCATATCAGCAGCACAGCATATAAAGCATGATGTTTGACACAAAATACCATATCCCAACCAAATCAACAGAAAAAATAAATTAATAAACTGAATTTAGTACCTGAGAGATTCGGAGCCTTCCTCGAGCCTTTTCGGTTGAATGAACGGCAGGCTTCCAAGGTTTCACCTCAATACCTGAAACACAGAAAACAATAATATTGAAAAAGAAAAAAAAAAAACGCATAATAAATAAACAATTTGTTCGGTAAAATAGGCAACGCCACATATTCAAGCATAAAAGAAAACCCTACTTGAAAAATTCGAGCATAGAAGGAAACCCTACTTGATAAGTATTAGAGTGTTGAAACCATAGGCAGACGAAAGAACTTAATTCGCAGTAAAAACGCACAAATACACAAGAAAATAAACAGAGGAAAATGTGACTGAGGATAAGAGCATATGTGCTCACCCCAGAAAGCCATAGCTCAAACAAGATTCAGGCTTTGATTGAACCACGGCTGAGCAGAAATCGTACTCTCTCTCTCTCTCTCTCTCTCTCTCTCTCTCTCTCTCTCTCTCTCTCTCTCTCTCTCTCTCTCTACTTCTTACCCCTCTTTAAACCCTAACGAATGAGGATCGTGAGTACTATAAAAAAAACTACCCTTTATATACAATGTACTATACGCGGGAGTAGTTATTTAAATTAGCTGTATGGTCCTCTGCAATTACATGAGTTCCAAGTTTCAATCCCTTGCTGGTCATGCAATCATATATCATTCCATCAATTCATTCAATTGTATCATTTATTTAAAATATTTGAAAAATAATAATTCATAGTTATAATTGTTAGAAATAACGTGTTGAAAATACAAGGGAATTCTATGAACTGATATGTAATTTTCAGTTCTTACAAAAAATCTAAAAATAAAAAATTACGATAGAGCTGAAAATTAATTACAACTTGAAAAACGAAAAGATTTTAGCCGAGGCGAGTAATTTCCGCTAGACGAATACGCCCCGTGTAGTGCTGACGGTTCAGGCGTATCGTCCAAAGATACAACGGCGATCGTCTCGATATCTATAGCACACCAGATTTACGAGCTCCGGCGAACTAGAACGGAGTCGAGAATGATCACTTAAAGTTGAATAAAATTATCTCTCTTTTGCTATTTTGTAACATATAATTTTATATATGTTTTTCTCTATTTTTTTCCCTCACAAATTCTTTCTCTATCTCTCGGACTTTTTCTTCTCTCTTTCTTGTATTTAATATTTTCTTTCGTATTGTGTGTTTTTCATTCACCTAAAAGCACATATATATACACTCACATATATATATATATATGATTAATAGCAAGGGGTTATAGGAGCAAGTAGCCAAAATGTCGTATCGATCTGTAATAATTGTACGGACAATTGACAATAAACTATCTTCAGGCATGATATGGGATATTATATACTGGACCGGTTTATAGGGCTAATCAAAGGAGACCGGCCGATTTGTTGAACGGTCTAGTAAGGATAAGGTCGAATGGTATAGTCGAACAGGACCAGATACCGGCCATTAGAACATCGAGCAGATGACGACAGTAAAGGAGAGCAGAGGTGGTCGACAGATACAAGTCAGCTGAGCACAGGGTCGAGAAAGGGCGATCGAGGAGACATAGACGCACATAACTGGTAGAGCATCGGAGCACATGGAGGAATCTCCAGCACATGAGGAGAAGGACACGCGGCGCATTGTGAGTGGTCAACAGCCGTAACCGACTCTGACATTCTCTGACAAAGGCGACGCGTTCTCTGACATCATGGATAGTGGAGGCGCGCGACCGTACGGACAAGCAGAGGACGGTTAGACGAACGCACTCGCCTCGCGCGTGCAATACAGGTAACTCGCCCTTATAAATAAGGGTGAGAATCCTCATTTTCGACACAATCTGATATACTTTACATCTTTCTATACACTCATATTATCTCTCAAGATCTGACTTGAGCGTTGGAGGCTCTTCACCGGAAAACACCTCCGGTGTGGGAGTTTCGTGCAGGTTCCGCTCCAACCGGCGAGGAGAGCAAGCTTAAGGCGAATTCCAGCCGGGCAGGGTGCGAGACTTGTATTATTGGCGCCGTCTGTGGGGACTTTCGTTCGAAAAGTTGTGTTCTGAGCTCAGCTATGGAGGACGGAGTTCCTCGAGTGAATCTGCAGTCTTCATTTGACGAGGCGTGGACGACGACAAGACCGATGGGAGCAGGACCTCCACCTGGATTCTCTGGACCCTCGCAAACACCGGTGACCCCGACGCCGATGCCCCAGGGTACAACAATCTTGGGAGAAGGAGCAGGTACGAGCAGAGAACACGAGGCTCGTGAAGCGGTACCCACGGCGGTCCCTGCCCCATTACAAGCGGGCCCGGTCGCGACGCAGCAAGCAGGGCAGATAACGCAAACCATGGTGCCGCCAATAGGAGGAGCACCACAACCCCCTGCTCAACAAGTGGTGGCCATGACAAGAGAAGAGGTGCAGAGGATGGTGGCCGACGCGGCGGCACAGGCTGTGCAACAAGCTACTCACCAGACATCCCAGGCTGCCACTGCACCGACAACGGTGCAAGGAACGCAAGAGGAGGATGTGTCGAGCTATGGCGGATGAGGAGAGTACAGGGATAGAGCTATGGAGAGGATGGCCGAACAACTGAGGCAATTGCAGGAGAAGGTGGAAGGGAGGCCAGAAAGACGTGCTCGAGGACACCCATTCTCGAGGGAAATTCTAGCTGCGCCGTTACCTGCAAGCTTTCGGGAGATAAACCTGATTTTCGATGGATCGAGTGACCCGTCGAGGCACGTGAGAGCATTTGAAAACATGTCCGTCTTACATGGATACTCAGATCCGGTCAGCTGCAGGGCCTTCTTGTCGACTTTACGAGGAGGTGCGCTTGACTGGTTCCACCAACTGACTCCAGGTTCGATCAGAGACTTTGAGGACTTCGCAGGACAACTCACTAATCAATACTCAAGCGCGGTCGCCCAGGAGAAAACATACCTCACCCTGATGGCAATGAGGCAAGGCGAGAAAGAATCCTTACGGAGATATGTTGCTCGATATAATCAGGTGTGTCTGGAGGTGCCCACGGTGGGTGATGAAGTGAAAGCAGGAGGATTGATTAGAAGTCTAAGGCCAGGACCATGTCGAACGTCGTTGGCAAAGACGTCTGCTCGAACTTACGATGAGGTGCTCAAGAGATGCAAGAAATACATTAACTTGGAAGAAACGGAAGCAGAATTCGCCAAGCTCGAGGACGTTGTGAAGCCCGAGCAGAGGAAGGGAAAAACAAGTTTGCCCAGAAGGGGATCGCCTAGGAAAAATTCTCCAAAAGGAGGATCTTTTAAGAGGTCGTCGCCCAGGAGGGGGGGGCAAAACTCGTTCCGAGAAAGGCGAGAAGATCGCTGGCAGGGACGACCTCGGCTACCAAGCGGTCAGAGATATAATCATTTTACCCCTATCAACGCCCAGATGGGCGAAGTCTTAGCGGCCATAGAGGAGAAGTTGGAAAGCAAGGAAGACACCTGGCTATCGACCAGGTTCGAGGGACCGACCAAACCTAGGTCGAATAAATACTGCAAGTTTCATAGGGACTACGGACATAATACAGACGATTGTAGACACTTGAAAGACGAGATCGAGCGTCTTATACGGGCTGGGCACTTGAAAGAATTTGTCATTCGCGATCGACCACGAGGTAAAGAAATGAGGAGATGCAGGGAAAATTCTGCAGCAAGGAGTGATAGAGACGATGAGGGAGAGGACGATGCCAGGAGAGAAAGAAAGAGACGACAGAACGATGATCGAGAGGAGTTGAGGGAGGAGGTGCCTGTGAAGAGGGGCACGATCTACATGATCTCAGGAGGACCAACGGATGGGGATTCAAATAATGCACGAAAGGGGCATGTGCGGGCGGTGAAGCGTAAAAGAGAGGAAGTCGGGATAACTGGTCGGATGCCGGTGATAAGTTTTCGAGCAGAAGATGCGGAAGGAATCTTGTTACCCCACAATGACGCACTGGTCATCACGGCCGAAGTGGCAGGATTCGATGTAAAAAGAGTGTTCATCGACACGGGAAGTTCGGTCGACGTGATGTTCTACGATTGTTTCGCGCAGATCAACAAACACCTGAATCTGGAATTAAAACCGGTGGCGACAGCCTTATACGGGTTCAATGGTGGGGAGGTAATGCCAATGGGAGAAGTGAGCCTGACCGTAGCATTAGGGTCGGGTGACTCGAGGAAAGTGAGAATGATCCGGTTTGTGGTGGTCGGAGCGGAATCGTCTTACAACATCATTCTAGGGCGGACAGGTTTAAATGCATTCCAAGCAGTCGTGTCTACCTACCACATGACGATCAAGTATCCTATGGGGGAAAATGTAGGCGAGGTTGCAGGGGACCAACTCACGTCCAGGAGTTGCTACAAGACCACAGTCAGTAACAACAAGCAGATGGCAGAGAGGCAGTTGAAAGGTAAAGAGGTGAGGCCTGATCGACCAGGAGGATCACGATCGAAAGAGGAGAGGGGAGGACAAGATAAGGGGAAGGAGAAGATAGATATACAGCCTGGAGAGGAGATTGAAGAAATTCAAATGGTGCAGGGATGTGATGACCGAAAATTCAGAATTGGAAAAGATTTGGGGGAGCCGATCAGGTCGAAGTTGATCAATTTAATAAGGGAATTTACGGACATCTTCGCGTATACA
>CACSLK010008332.1:2528397-2539989 GCA_902706635.1 Striga hermonthica | reverse complement strand
CAAAGTCTCAATTAATAAGAACCGAATGCATGGGTGAGGGGGAAATACATGGTCAAGGACTATGGACACATCTCCCACATGCACTAAGGCTTAAGACACATGGCAAACATGCCAAACTCTTTCTTGGCCTCAAGTAGTCACGTGAATATCTAACAAAAGGATAAATGCTTGAACAAATTTCCACTAATTCTACATGGAAAAACCGCACGGTTAATAAGACAGAGGAGAGAATCTTGAACAAAACTCTAACATGCACAAAAATACAAATGAGTTGCACGGATTCTTAGCATGAATTGAATCAAAATCCACTAACACTTCAAATATAAGCTTACGGCCCTCTAGCATAAAATTGGAATTCTCCAATGCTAAAATATATATACAGCACGGCATTTTAAAATGCTAATGAGGATTAATTACCATTAATCACAAATTAATGCTTAATAAATCAATTAAGCATAACACTTAATTACCACAATTATTTCGAACGTAAACGGTATGTCGAAAATAATTTTCGGTAATTTTGACTGAAATAACTGAAAATAATTAATTCCGAAAATAATATCGGAACTAAAAACATAATTTATACTGATAAAATGTAGGGATATTACAGAGGATTTCTCGAGATGGCGAGATATGAGACTTGTGTTGCCAGCAAACGGAGCCATGAGGGGCTACGTTTGTGTTATAGAATCGTATGTTGTAAGTATAAGTATAGCGGGGCTATACTGCGTGCATGGTGGATAATTAACCATGACAATCGCTTCGGCAAGAAGTCACGGGTGTGTCGAGATTGTGGGTAAGTTTTCGGCGTGACCCGGGCACCATGCTGAAACTCAACTCCACGTGTCGGCCACAATTGTTTGACCAATGATCTTACAATGAATGCACTATGAGACCTGTTGAGATCATGTGTGCATGTTCTGTGTTGCGTTTTGCGATTTCTCACCATGGGTGGGCCGTTTTGTTTTTTTGTGTATCGAGCGAGTATCTCGATGGTACCATTCAAGTTTCCCCTTTAGTATGACTAGAGGTGTGGTATACCTTAGTTCGGGGTATAGAATGGAATCTCCATCGTGCGATGTTATCCCTTGTGGAGTCTTGATCGAGTCGATAACTTAGCCTAACGGTTGGCCTTACTATTGGAGCTTTTTGGGATGCACGACACGTTGTACACCTCGAGCGGAGGAGATATGTACACCTAGAGTGGAGGGGTTGTGTGCAGGTTCCCAAGGCTCGTAGTAGACTTTAACGGGTTGCGTTATGGGCAGAACCTAACCTATGAGAAGGTATCGGCGGCCGTGGTGGGACGAAGAGCCCGTCAGTCGAGGAACCGGTTATGGTACCGTCAAAGTCTAAGAGGAGCCATTTCGGCGAGGGTGATACGACTCGGGAAAGAGAGGGTGAGCTATGGGAGTAGTATCTGAACCTCGGAGCTTGTGATTCCTCCGGGTATGCGTTCTTGTGTTCTCGTGGGATTTCCGAAGACGGAAATCTTTTAAGGAGGGTAGATTGTAGCGCCACATTCGTTTATTAGAATTTTCTGTAATTTCTGTGATTATTTAATTAGCTTTACATTATCATTACTTTCAGTATATTATAATTATCGTATGCTCGCTTATTAGTAAATGCTCGTCCTTGCCTTGTATTATTTGTCTGTTATATTATTAAATTGCTATATGCTTAAATGTACCTATTTATTTTGTAGTTTATTTTATTTGGTGATGTGTGTGAATAATTAGGATTATTTATTAGACTATTTTTTTCAGCGATTTTCTATAATCGCATAAACCAATCTTAATTTATTTCGATTCGTTTTCGAGTCATTTCGAACCCGAACCTTGATTACCTTATTTACCCGAACCTTGATTACTTTATTCAAATTCAAATTGATGCCCCTCTTCAGTAAGATTGACCAACCCAAATTAAACCTTAGTAAATGGCCATTTAACTCACCCTAATGACCGGTCAAAATCTTGAGTTATCCCATTTATTCACCTCATCTCTTTTCCTTTAATTTTGGTTTTCCTTGCGTGAAGAGTAAGAGAGAAAGACGTTAATTCTCAAATCTTTCTCCACCTTCCTTCCATCTTCCTCGCCGGTCAGCTCTCGCTCAACTCACCGGAGAACCCTTATCGCGCTGCTGCCAAACATCACCCCTCCGCAGGACACATGCTATCGCCGCACGTAAAATCCTACCCTTGCCATGTTCGCCCCCGTGAGCACATAACAGCTCCGTCGTGAACCACTAGCGGCGTACGACGTCCGGTTGCCTGCATAATCTAGGAACGCGGCCTCTCCTCAACCATCGTCGGATAGCAGTGACGGCCCGACGCCGCCGCAACATTTTCGCCGATATCACCTCCTGCCGCCGTCCTCGCGAACCGCCATCATTCGTATCGACACGTGACCAACTGTGGGGACAACAATACCGCTAAGGTTTTCCGACGTGAGCCTCACTTGAGCCGTCTAACCCCGATGAAGTTCGAGTGACAACAAGCAGGCCTCCATCCACGGTGGACAAGCAGCAGAAAAATATTTCTTCAACTTTTTACTATATATTAGCTTCATTTCATGTCGACTTCGGGTGTTCCGTCGGGCCTCGATAAGCGAGTCGAGCATTAGCGAAATGTGCTTTCGAGAAAGCACGAGAAGAGGAGAAGCTCTGTAGTGTCGATTTATTATTTCGATGTCCCGATCATTTATTTTGAGCTCACCTTCGTCGTCTTGAGAAGAATTTCGGCCGTCTTTTCCGACGGAACTCCATTCCCGTCGTTTCGTTCGATTCCTTTAATCGGGCTCGTAGTTTTCCGAAGACGGTAATATTTCTGAACCTACTCGTTATTCCGGTCGTGCTCATATATCATATGATATATATATATATATATATCATACGTGCTACTGAATTCTTGTTTGAAGTCGGATTTGTTTCGATTGGTATTATGCATGATTTATCTCGAAATTTCAGTTCTGTTGTGCTGCTATATTGACCCTCTGAAACCCATAATTTGTTGTTGAGGCCTTTTATTGAAATGTAGCATTTTCAGTTGGCTTTCACGGGGCTTTGGAATTTTGAAATTTCGAGCTATATCTAAGTTATGATTTTTACGAGAATATTGCGCGTCCAGTTTTTCCTGTTACCCGACAGCTTGTGTATAATTATTTTCCTGTTACCCGACAGCTTGTGTATAATTAATGTAGAACATGTTTTTTGTGTCGTAATGTGCTCGTATAAATTTATGCTCTTCATGAAAGTTATAGGTTTGTTTCGTATCTTTCTAATGAGATAAATTTCATGTTGATATGTACTCTGTAGCTCGAGTTGTGTTCTTATGAAGGTAGACATGCATGAGATAGAGTTTTGTACCTGAACAGAAATCTGGAGTTGATTGTTAACTGATTTTACATTATATTAATGACCTTATATGCTTTAGTGTTCTAAAATGAAAGTTGTAGATGCATGTCTTATGATTCAAATGCATTTTGAATCATATTCATATGAATTATGTGCTGAAAGTTATGTTGATTTCAAAAACGCTGCTCGGGTTAAGTTTTGAAAAATGTACGTGGTGTTTTCGGAAATGTGATTTCTTTAATTAAATTCATGCTTAAATGCTTATGTGAGCTTAGCTGAACTAAGTGATTGCTATGATTAGTTGCTCATGAGTGGAATTGTCATTTATAGGCTATTTTATTAAATGTAGGTGCTTGACGAGCCGAGCTCGCCGCCTACACATATTTTTGTGATATCTATCACTTCGATAACCAGGTGGGTTTACTTATAATTTGTCTACGCCTTGAATTGTGAAATTTTTTTACTTACTTGGGTATGATCAAAGGATGAAATGTGAATATTTAACTTTCGGCGTGAGCCGTACCGGCCGTCGAACGGTATCCCCGTAGTTATATGACGTACCCCGAGTGGGTAATCTCCTCTTTGTCCTTCGCGAGGACCTTGGCATGAGCCTTGGACGGTGATGGATTTCCTGCCTAAAACCCTCGAGGTTGGCAGACCTATCTAATACCCTCGGGGTTGACAGTGGATTTCCCGTCTAAAACCCTCGGGGTTGACGGATGACCCTCCTACTTTGGCAACGTTAGAGTTCCCGCGGGAAAACGATACGTGGACCAAATGTAGTCTATTCTGATAGGTGTACACATAAGATATAATCGACTATGGATAGGAGATGGAAAAAATTTATTGTATATGTTCATACTTGTGACCATGCCATATTTACTTTTGTACTCGCTTATTATAACTGTTCACTGCATAGTGGTGAGCACTACTGTTTCCTCTTGTGCTCACCCCCACCTGCTCTTCATGGATGCAGTTAGTATTGTGGGCACGACGAAGAGAAGCGAGTGGTGGTCTTAATAATTGATAATGCTTCCGCCTTTAAAACTGATATTGATATTATTGTTTCCTTTATTGTTGAATATTGGATTATTTTTTTCTTTAGTATTGAATGTTGGATTATTGATAGGGAGTGTACTCCCTAGGATATTAGTGATTATTAGGATTTTAATATTGATAATGAGGATTGATGATTATGATTGAGTATTGAAAAAAAAATGGGTAAGTATTGATGTTCGTTTTGAAAATGAGTAGCGCCTCAAGTGTTTTTGAAATAAATTTGAAAAATTATTCTGAATTTTGGCAAATAAAAGTGGGGCGTTACACAACCGGTTCAACCGACCGGTCCAGTCCGATTTACATAACAATGATAATAATCTCACCCCCAAAATAAGATCACCCTAAAAAGGGTAAAATATACATGACCCCCCTGTATTATGCAAAATCTACGCGTTTTCCTCTGCTATTTTAAAAATTGCATCAGACCTGCTTGTATTAACTAACTACAGTACGATTCTCCCCTCTCCGTCCAACTTGACGGCGCGTGCAGTACACATTTATGTGATGTGAAAATTATTCATTTTTTTTTATATTTTCTTATTTTGAAATTGAATTTACTATTTTGTCCCTTACTTTTATACCCATTATAGGCAAAATTAAAGTTTTTCGCTGATTCTTGGATTCCAACCTGGGTCAAAAGGCCAATAGGCAAGCCCACACACCACTCTACCACCATCATTATATGTACATATCTAACACTCATTATATGTACATATCTAACACTCATTTATTTAAGTTAAATTACATTATAATTCTATATATAATATATTATTAAAGTAGTAATTTGGGAAAAAAATATTTTGTATTAAATATCTATATATGATTTGTATTTATTTCTTTTATTTAGTTTTTAAAATATTTTATCTATTTTTAAATGTTTGATAAATTTATAAATTTTATTTTCTATCAATAAAATTCTTACTTTTGAATTTTTAATAATAATTTAAGTATCTATTATTTATTTAGTTTACTTATTTTAAATTTTTGTATAATTAAAAAAATAAAATTTGTAATTAAAAGTAAATAAAATATCAAGTATCCTTTGTTATGAGCTTTAAATAATATGAATAAGTTTTGATTATTTTAATTATTTTTAAATATGAATAATTTTTTATAAAAATTTCAACCTTATTTATAATTTCGAATCTCTTTATTTAGTTATTGTATTATTTATAATTTTGAATATATTTACTTAATTATTATACCATTTATAAGTAAGAACATAAGTTATTCAATAATTATAAATATTTATAAGTAAGAATATAAATACTTAAATATACACAACTTTATGATAATTATAGATTATAAGTAATATAATAATTCAATATTTATATTTTATAATAATACAAGATCTCTTTAAATAATTATTATATTATTTAAAAATTTATAATCTATTTTATTATAATTATTATATCATTTATAATTTAAAATTCATTCATATCATTATTATATATTACTAATTTAGAATATATTTAGTCAGTTAATATATTATTTGTAATCTAGAATATATTGTTTAATTATTATATTTTTAGTAATTTATAATCGACTTACTTCATTATTATATTATTTATAAGTTAGAAACTATTTTCTTAATTATTACATTCTTTATAATTATATATATACTTAATCTGTAACACCCCAAGTTTTATTAATAAAGGAAAATACTAGCTTTTAATTTTAAGCTAGCCTTTGTTAATAAATAATCATGTTCATGTTCAAGTTCAAGTTATTCAGTTAGTTATATTCCAAGTCCGACTATTAGTCGATAAATTATTCGGTTAATTATTTCAGTAACCGGATAAGTTTTCAAATTTAATTCCGATTCGTTTTCTTATTTAAGGAGTTCGGAATTAATAAGTTAAGTAGACGAATTATTCGAAATATCAATATTCGGATTAATCGTCCAAGTCAGGAATATCCAAAATTATTTCGAAGTCACGTTTACGCTCGAAATAATTTTGGTAATTAAGTATTATGCTTAGTTAAATAATTAAGCATGAGATTATGATTAATTAGTAATTAATCAAGCATGAATCATCAATTGCCGTAGCATTTGGAGACAGTTTTAATTAAAAATGCCGTGGGCATTTTAAGGTATAATTATGGGGAGAATTGCCTCAATTTTTATTTTTTTTTAATCTTGAGGTGTCATTATCTAGAGCATTATGGGATGACTAATACTTTGCTTAGATGATTAAGCATTTAAGCCCTCATTAGTTAACATGTGGCATAAGATTAAGAAGCCACCAAGACCTCCATCTCTCAAATTTTTTTCGGTGGTCATATATATATGGTAAGTGTTAAAAAAATTCAGCCATGATACCCTTAAATTGAGCACTAAATAAGTGTAAGTATAGAGAAATTAGAGAGTTTCTTTATGTGAGAATTGCGCACGCAAGCTTCGGCCATACGCACGGACGCGTCGAGCTCCAAGTGTACCGAGCATTTAGCACGATCAAGTGAGTTGTTGAAGAGGTAATTGCTTGAGACCTCTTTGCTGTAGTAAATATCATTGTCATGCGAATCGAGTTCTTATTGTAGCCTTAAGTTGCTCTCGGCCGGCTGTATTCGGTCGTGTCGAGCATGTTCATGTCTTTGTCCGAAACTCTCAAACTATTGTCATGTATTCAGTCATTTTATGTTATATCATGTCCAGTCAGCTCATGTTGAGTGAGGAATTTCCATGTTTAAGCATTGGGATGGCTAAAAGGACGTGGGTGCGCACGTAGCGCACGCCACGGGCCGTTCCAAGTATTATCAAGTTAAGTTATATCATGTTAGTAATCTCCCGAGTGAATCATGTTTAATTGATCATGTTATGTTGATATATGTTCAGTTGGTTTATGTTTGTTGGGAGAAATTTGCATTTGGTCGAGAAACGGCTTAACGCCGCAGGCGGCGCACGGTGTGCACGCCGCCGGTCACTTTAGCGTATTGTGCAGAAATTCATTATTTTAAGTATTTTCAGCAAATTTAATCATGTCAAGTCAGTTCATGTTGTTTCATGTTAGAAGGGTCGAGAGACATTGCCGGACGGCCGATAAGGATCGGCCGTGGGCGCCACGCCCGCAGGCAGCGGGTAGTGCGCGCCGGCAGTCATGCGCGCTGTGCGGATGACGTGCGGTTACGCCATTTGGGCGTCGCACGTGTCCCCTGTGCGCAGGTAGTCATCGGTTGGCAGCACATAGTGCAGGCCAACAGGCATAGCACGCTAGTGCGCAGGTTCGTACGACAGTCGAGCACGGGCAACGCCCAACAGCTTGCCGAATGGTCAGCACCGCGCGAGTCGCACGGCAGCACCCACGCGGTATCCAGTCATGTTCAGCCAACGCCGCGTGCGCGTTCTTACGTCCAGGTACTTGTCGCGGTGCGTAGTAGCGCCCGACAGCGGTCAGTGGTGCTTGATGCCAACGCACATAGCGTCTGGCAGTGCCCATCAGCCTCACGCATTGATGAAGACCGTGTGTCTCGATTGTCGATAAGCCACTCCCACGCCTTAAATCGCTCGATAGGTGTTAGGAAGTCGTACACTCGCAGCCTTTCTAACGATTATAATTGCAATAGAAATCAGGAAGAAAACTAGAGCAAAGAGTTTGAACAAAAGTTCGGATTTTTTGTATTGATTTCTGAATGATTAAATTAACAAGAGGAAGGGCTTTATATAGGCATCAACTAGATCTAATCCTAATATAACTATAACTCTAATAAAGCAATAAAATATTAAGTGTCCTAAACAATCTAGATATCATAAAGCAATAAGGAAACTAAATAACTAGGGAATCTAATGCCTGGGCTTGCACTCCAAGTCCATGTTTCCTAATTGCCCAAGCACTAGGGCTTCATCTTCCATTCCCGCGCACGCGTCCAGCAGCTCGCCTAATCCTCGCGCGCCTAGGCAAGTTCGCACGTACATCCCGTCGCTTACGCGTTCAAACCCGCGCTCGTCCCCGATAATATCGAGCGCGTCATCTCCCGCGCGTGCTCGCCCGTCCGCGTATCGCGCCTCTACGGCACGACGACTTAGCCTCCTTTGCGCATGCCACGCGCGACTCGCCGCGTTCTTGAGCCTTCTCGCCGTGTCCGCATCATTCCCGTCCCCTTCAAGTGCTTCCTTGTCCTCAAGGAAGAAGTCGTGGAACATCTCGCGCATCTCGTCCCAACTCTGCCAAGTTGCTTCCTCATTCGGTAAATCCTCCCATTCGACGAGCACTTCCCAAAAATATTTTCCAGCCTTTTTGACTTGTCGGTACTCCTTGGTAAGGCGGTCGACTACCACCATGACTCCATTGAACCCATTCGAGAGTGGCAAGCCCTCGATAAAATCCATGGTGATGTCCTCTCAAATACGTGCGGGGATCAGCAAAGGTTGGAGCAGCCCGCCTGGTCGACACGCGTCCGCCTTAGTGCGTTGGCACTCATCACATCGCCCAACGTAGTCGCGCACATCGCCCCTCAGCCCCGGCCAATAAAAAGTGCTCGCAATCCTCATCCATGTTCGGAANNGATCATGATATTGTAATTATTTTCACTGTTTACTTTAGTATGAGTTTCTGCGGAGCACAGTGGATTAGTGCTCACGCCCCCACATTATTCATGTTTTTTCAGGTCACAGGGTCGGAGCCGAGGAGTGAGCGGGCGACCGGTTCAGGACATTTGTATATATGTTTAATCATGTTTTGGCTACACTATGATTTCCGCTACTATCTCAGTTTACCAAATAGCTTTTGGTCCGACTCCAGTCGGCTACTACGTTTTATAACCGTTTGTTATTAATTTAAATAACGGTTTTCAGATAAAGTCAGATTTTACGGTAGCACTCCGAATCAGTATTTCGCAAAATAAATATTTTTATTTAGAAAAATTTTGCGAAAAGCGCACTCTGAATTTCATGAAATAGCGGGGTGTTACACTTTTAATTATATTTTTAAAATAATATATGTATAAAATTGATATTATTTACAATTTCATATATTTGATTTTTTTTCAAACAAAACAAATTTTCTTGTATTGTGATTATATTCATATTTATAGAGTCAATGACTCACGTTTATTAATTTTTTAAGTATTTTAAATTCATATAATTACTAATTTAGAATTTACGTAGAAATGCATTATTTTCCAACTTTATGAAATACAAAATTATTTTATTATATTTAACTATGATATTATTTTATATTTACTATTTTAAATAACATAAAAACATTAAAATTTTTATATAATCTATTTAATTGAGAAATCATATTTTATAATTTCTTAAAATTTATTTTATGTAATTTTATCCAAAGTTTATGGAAAAAACAATAAAATGATTATTTTATGGTGTATAATGAATTAGATTTTTAATATTTTTATAAAATAATTTATATTGTTATAAAATGTTTTTTAAATTGAGTTGATAATAAAATTGATTTTTTATTATAGATATAGATGAAATTGTTTTTTTTATTTTATATATACAATACGGATGTCAAATCGAAGATCGTTTAAATATGATTATTTTGGTAGATGCTATATAAAAAATAAAATACAAATAAAAAATTTATAAATTTTTAAAAAGAAAGAAATTACATATTTATAATAATTAATATATGAATTAAATAAAAAAAGGTAAGAGTAGTATATGGTAACTTAAGGAAAAATGAAAGCTTCAACACTTTAAGGTAATTCCCAAACCTAATAGTCAAAACCAAACCTGAACATGTGTCAATATGAAGCACCAAATTATATCAAATAAGCTTACGAAGCACACGAGCCTGCCACTTAAGCTCAACGCATTCGAGAATTATATATATGGGCGATGGGCGATTTTCCACATTCTTCGACACATCAAACAACCAACAACCGTTTAAAGGGGGGGCACAAGGATAAATCAGGAAAAAAAACGAGCATTGGTAATCACAACGGATGAATTCTACGAGTACAGATTTATTTTGAGTATCAAATGCATTTATTTGATCGATACAAGTTTCATAAGCAAACAACACGTGGGATTCTGATCGAAGAGATCAATGTCATTGAACGGTTAAACCCATTCAATAAATAACAAGTGAGTTCGAAACTTAACAGAGAAAGCAAAACTTAAGTTAAATTGTGCAAGATCGCCAGTTTTTCCCCAACCTATATAATTCCCTATCTCTAAACAAAAAATCTGAAAAGTGAAACCACCAACAAAATTCTAATTAACAGCTAAAAATCACGAAATAACTATCATGAACACATCCTGATTCTTTACCCAATATGGAACAAAAACCCAAACCAACAAAAATAAAAATAAAATGAAACAAAAATCCTAAAGCTAGAGCCTTTCCACTCAACAAAAGATTTCCCAATGCAAGAAACTCAAAAAAAAAAAAAACAATCGCACCAACTTTCATCAATACATATCCGTGGAACTCATTCAAAGACAAAATAAGAATAAAAAGACCCAATGTTTACACCAACCCACAAATCTTCAATTCAGAAAGAAGCAAATAAGAACAAGAAAAAGCGCTCGCGGCCCATTGAAAATATGCAAAACCCACATGAGCAAAGCTTACCTAAATGCAAATCGACGTTGCTTTCAGGCGCAACTCCTAATCTTAATAAGCTGCAAAAGGTGTTACAGAGAAAAAAGAAGAGTTTGATGGGCTCGTGAGAAGGATAAGCAGTTTAATAAAAAACCCAATTTTTCCAGCGATTAACGTGTGTCCACCTCGATTGCCTCCTCCAATGTAGGTCGAGAGGAGCTGGTGATGATGCTGAAAGCCAAGCGCCGAGACCCTTTTTCGTTTTTCGTATGCATAAAAAACTTGTTTTTATACTAGTTTGTTTTCTCCGGCCGTCTTTAATTAATATGCACCATCCTTATCCCCAACTTAATAAATAAAAAATATTTCTCTCTCCTCCACATACACAACTCAATTTTCCAACCTAATTAATCTTTATCCCCAACCCAACACAACCTCAATATTTATTTTAATTTAATTTATTTAAAAATTATAATTTTATTTCAAAATATATCAAGTGTGGTCGCTATTTATAGAGAATGAAAAAATACGAATTTTAATATTTTTTTTTTTTTAAAAAAATACACTTATTCAATCAAAATGGGACAAGTGTCCCATTTTTCTACACTATACAGGTCGCGACCCAAGGTCACAATGTGACTTGGGTCGCTCAATTTTCATGCCCTTCACTTTTTT
>CACSLK010008332.1:2516998-2528380 GCA_902706635.1 Striga hermonthica | reverse complement strand
TTTTTTTTTATGTTTTTAGTTGGTGACCCACAAGTTGGGTCACCGTTAAAGCTAGTCTTACTAGTACAATGCTCATGTACGAGCGTTCTATAAAAAAATAATTGTCCCACAAAAGTGAATTAAAAAAACTATAAATAACTAATAAGAAAATATTTTTTTAGGATTATTTCGAATGCTATAAAATATTGTCGGCGATTACTAGGCAGCGACCCAACTGGACTCAAGGACGGCAACTCGGACTGCTGACACCCGACGGGCGGTACGACAATGGCGCACAGTGGACAAGAAGCAACCGACGTTTTTCAGGCAACCAAATGATTTGGACAAGAAGTCTGCTGGAGTGAGAATTCTAGTCTGATAAGAAAAATTCGGTTTGAATGGGACATGAACTGAATAGATTCCTAATTCAACTCGAGTTCTAATTAATGGCCATAATAGTGAGATTTATTTCCATATTATTATTACTGCTATTTATTTTTATGCATAGTTAATTAACTTATTGCTTTGTGGCATGTGATTAATTATAGAATTGCATAAGTAAAAATCATCAATTAAAAATTATATTAAGTTTGAGAATGATATTTAAAATTAAAGTTAATTTTAAGTACCTAAGGCCTACGTTTCTGATTTGTTGTTAAATCAATTAATTGAAATATGGGCTCCCCTCGGGTGACATCACTAAAATTAATTGTAAGAAATTACTAGAACAAATTTATAATTGGACGATTGTAGAAAATCTTATGAGAGCATGCGGACTTCTTCTCGAGAAATGGGCATCTCGGAGTCCCTGATTTTTATTGCATGGGCAAAATGAGACCAACTATTAATTTTGTTTGCCATGAATTGGGTTTTGGCTTATGGAAATTAATGGGTTCTTGAAAAACTCTTCTCTTGCGAATGTTGAGTACGTAGGGTTACCCTCATATCATACGTTACTCACGGTGTTTTGAAATATCGGTGAATTTAAGTTAATGTTGTTTTGAGGATATCAAGTATCAACGTTAACAGTTAAATTCAAAATGTTTAATTAGTAAAATTATTTCTTGATTCTCTAGTTTATTCAACACGTCATTCAAATTGTTGTCCTTTATTCTCAACGATTTACTGTTCGAAATTGATTAGAAATAGAACTTGGGTAGTGTCCCGAGTTGCTGGGAGTGCGAGCCGTAGGGCGAGTGTTCCGATTAAGCAAAAGGACACAGGAAATCGAATGTACCTATCATTAAGACAATAAAGGTAAATTTTATTCACTTAGAAGTCGAAATATTTCTAGAAAATAGAATCGAATGAGTGATAGGTAGATTTCCATCTAGAATGGGAGGCTACGAAAGTGGCAGTTATTGCAGCGATAGTTTTCTGTATATAGAATTATTTGGTTTTAAGTAATTATCTTCGCGTACCAAGTTTTAGAATGAATTCAGTTTCATTTTCTAAATTGTTTATGGATATAGCGTATTGTTTGAGGGCAAGTGTGTTGTCTAGAAAATAAAACGTTTATTCATTTGGTACGTGAGTAGATAATTAGTTGACTCAAGTAACAAAAAAATGTCACACATTGCAATAAATGAAAGTTCGTGACACATCGACTAAAACCAATAAGAGATGAGGTATCTTTGGGCAAATAAATGTGAAAAGCCGTGTACTAACAACAATTCACATATAAAATTAATCAAAATCCTAGCAATATAGTTAACAAAATCCGATAACTTTAGTAAGACAATTTCAATCATTATCTTCAAGATCTTGTAGTATTATGAAAATTGTGAACATATAAAATCGCACAGAATCTGCCGACATTAGTTAAAAAAATTCGAACTAATTTTGCTATGAGAGATTAACTACTTAAATTTAATATTAACACGTGGGATATAGTTAACAAAATATGATAACTTTTGTAAGTCAATTCCAATCATTATCTTCAAGATCTTATAGTATTATGAAAATTGTGAACATATAAAATCGCACAAAATACGTTGACATTGGTTAAGAAAATCCAAACTAATTTTGCTATAAGTGAATAATTACTTAAATTAAATTTTAACGCGTAAATTATATTTTTACGCGTGGTGCTCATTGATGTTACTTAAATTAGTAAGTCAAAACATTATTTTTCAAGTCAAACATACTATATTTGTAGTTTTCCAACAACCTCTTTATATTACTATAGATAAATTATAAAAAATTTACTAACATAAATTATAAATATATTTAAAAGCTAATAAGTTTTATATTTATTATCAATTTTCTTATATACAATATCTTAAATTAACCTTGTATTGATGATATTCGATTTGACATTTGTATTGTACATAAAAATAAATAAATAGTTATATTTATCTTTAGAATAAAAAAATAAATTATATACTAATTAAATAAATATTTTAATTAATTTAACTACAAATTAAAAATATTATATAAGTTAAAAAATTATTATAATATAAGATATTAAGCCGTGTAAGTGACGAGTGTTATTTTAAATAAATAAAATATATTTAAAAATATTAAAAATTAAAACCTTTTTTAAAATTTCAATTTTAAATATAAATTTTTTAACAACACCCGAATAGTGCACGAGTATTGTAATGTAAATATAAAAAAACTTAAATGCATTTTATAAAAAAAATACAATAGAAAAACCCCCTTAAATATGGAAAAGCTTTTAACAAAAGAAGTAGTACATGTTAATTTTCGTATATCCCATCTCTGTCCCAAGCTTTTGTTCCGACCATCTCTCGATCGCAGTTTTATCTCTCCATCTCTTCTACTCCTCGCTACTCGTGAAATATGGAAAACAGTGAAGATATTGGTGGCGAACATCATGACAAGCACGACGATGAAGGAAGACACGATGACGAGGTTTCGATTTTCATTTTGATTTTTTGTCCCTATTTGTTGCTTTCCTTTGAATTTTCAAGCCAGCAGATGCAGATGCAGATGCAATTACGATCATTATTTCACTCGAAGAATTTGAAGATTCATATTTTTTTTATTTTTTTTCCCTCGTTTTGAGAGCGTAGTTTCTTTAATTTAATGGCTTATGATAATATGTTTCATCTGATGCAGGAAGCTGTTGCTCGCCTTGATGAATTTAAGAAATCCATTGAAGCCAAAATGGCTCTTCGTAGGAATAATTTGAACCCTGAACGGCCTGGTTAGTGCTTTATTCGTGTGAAAATAAATTTATTTAACGGATTCGACAAAGAGAGTAGTGCTCTATTTTCATTTGTAGTTGAGTATGTTACATAGGTTAAGTTTATCTTTGGTGTTTATTAATCATTTTTCTGTTCATGAACCTGGTGCTGTAGCATGTCTCATTGTCTCTTGACATTGTGTAAGTATCATCAATTCACTATAATGCTCCCCTTATCCCGAACCCAGATATAGAAAGAGCTTGTAGCAACTGATATCTTGTGAATTGTTGTTCTGTCCTGTCAATGATCCTCATTGTTTTCCCGCCGAATGCAACATGACAGGAGCTATAATCATAGAGGGAAGTATGATCTATTTTATTTCTTGTTTGATGTAATTCCCCCATGGAAAATACTTCTCCAGCAGGATGTATTTAATTTTGGTGAAGGATTTTATTTTCCACAACTTTCTTTAGTTTCTTGTTTCCTCTTGCCAGACTCATATTCTTCAGTTAATGTAGAAATCAAGAAGGCTGTAAATTTCATTTATCCCTTTTCTTGTTATTATTGCTCAACCATGATGCTATGAAGTCCTTGTAGTTGGAAAAACCTTTATACTCGAGTGGATCTTGTGAAACATTGAAAATTCTGAAAGTTCATTGTTGAAACTTGGTCTGTCTTTGGAGTTATCTTGTATTAGGTGTTGATTTAGCTACTTGTCCATTCCAGACTCGGGCTTTCTTAGGACACTGGATTCTAGCATCAAACGCAATACAGCTGTCATAAAAAAACTGAAACAGATCAATGAAGAACAGCGAGAAGGTTTGATGGATGAATTGCGAAATGTCAATTTGAGCAAATTTGTCAGTGAAGCAGTAACAGCCATCTGCGATGCAAAGCTTAAAGCGTCTGACATACAACCTGCTGTACAGGTGTTTGTTCTATTGTTTGCCTTCCATTTTCTGAAATTCTGGTTTATTAAATTTTTCCTTGACTCAATTACTCGAATTTTATATTCCTTTTCCAACTCAATGATTCGCAGTTTATGCTAGTGTGGTATATTCTCTCTGTGACTTCTTAGTCCTTATTAACCAGCTGTAATTATGGGCAGGTTGATCTTTTGAGTATTTGAGTGTAGGATACTTTTATGTCATCTCATGAAGTTATATCATCGACTAACGAGAATTAGTCAACTCTAGTTTTTCTTTTCTTCCCTTTTCGTGTGCGTTCGAGTTTACTAGAATTAGTCCACTCTAGTGCTTTGCTTCTGTTTTCTTTTTTCATTTTTTGTGTGTGGGTCGCAATGCACATTTGCATCACGAGATATAGTGAAGTGACTGGCTCTAGTGGTTCCAATTCAAATATTAATATTAGTAACACAGCATCCGATTTTAGAATTTGCACTTTTTTTTTTTTTTTCAAAACTCAATCCAAAGTAAGAGATTGATAATTGTCATTAGTTTTCTAGTCAAGTCTTTAGAAAAACTGATGTATGAACCAAGAAAAGTATCATATTTTTTGTTAGCTTAAGTTTCATCCCTTTTTCTGTGCTTCGAGCACTGTTTATTTTTTCTTCAGTTTTGGGTATTTAATTTACTAATGACCTATGCTTGACCCATTATGAGGTTATTAGATCTTTTTAAATAATTTGCAGTTAGGAAAATTTTCTTCATCATTTGTGAGTTCAAATCTATCTGGAATATGGTGTGTTCGTTAGGTCCTGCAACTGAGCAACTTTTTTGGGATATTCATGCAAAGTTTGAAGAGATCACTACTTTGAGTAGAAACATTGTTCAACACAAAGCGAGAAGTTATTAGATTGTGGAAAATATTGTTAGTGAAGGTCATTTGTGAGATCTTGTGCAAATAGCTCATGCCTGTTTCTTAGTGTAAGTGGCAGATTGTTCTGTGCTCATTCACTATGTTTTTGTTAGATTTAGCATATAAAGAGAGTATAATTGAGAAAAAAATATTAGACTTCGTAGATGGTTCTTTGTTGTGACCTTTTTTCCCGCTAGACATGTTGGCTCTGTTTTACTTTCTCTTCGCTTTTCTGTGTATGATTGCATTATGTCACACAATTGTTCCACATCTGCAAGAACTTGCCAGCTACTATATCTTTTCGACTCATGCTTGCATTTGAATTATAAATTTATGCCCAACAAAAAGCTAAGTCAATTTTAAAAGATCTCCTTTGGCAAATGGCAGTCATTTTGACTGCGATTACAAGTGTATAACTCAGGTATATTTGAGTTTAGGCTTACTTAATAAATATGATTTCCACCGTTTCAGTTGCTGTATGATTTGGAATTCTCCAATATGATCCAAAAGTACCTAACATTGTTAAAGTGCAATTCCTTTTTTAGCCTTTGTTACATTTACTTCTTTCATCCCAGATGGAACATTTCTATAATAAAATTCTTTTGGTATCAGATTTGTTCTTTGCTCCACCAAAGGTACATCGACTTCTCGCCTAGTCTTGTTCAGGGCCTCTTAAAGGTGTTCGCACCAGGAAAACATGTGGAAGATCTCGATGCCGACAAGAATTCAAGGGCCATGAGGAAGCGAAGTACTCTGAAGCTTCTCCTGGAATTATATTTTGTTGGAGTTGTAGAAGATAGTGGCATCTTCGTAAATATTATTAAAGATCTAGCCAGCAATGAACATTTGAAGGATCGCGAAACAACCCAGACGAATTTGTCTCTTCTTGCTAACTTTGCTCGACATGCAAGGTTTTTTCTGGGACTTCCAATGACTGGACAAGATATTCTTGAAGAGGTTCAGCTTGTATACTTTGTTCTGGATTACATGCTATATTATGTTTCCATGTTTGTTAACTAGGTTCTGCTGTGTTGCTGAGGTCCCTGATCAATTATTTCCTTTTTTTCTATGTTCTCTATTTGCATGAATATTTTGGCTTCACCTACTAACTGTGCATTAAGCAAACCGTGTTCTGTAACATCATGTATCTTCATGGTATTTAGAAGTTCATTCACTTTTTTATCCTTATGTAGGACTCGTGCCTTTTGGCAATTGGTCTATAAACAGGTCCAGTTTATTGTCGTTTGTCCTTTTATTTTCCTTTTGCTGAAAGTTGCGCTTGATCACAGTGTCTGCTCTTTGATTATGGATCCAAATTATTAAGTTATTTACATTAGTGTTTATGGGATTAAACAGTGCATGCAGCAAAAATTTGCACAAATGCATGAACAATGAGAGTTAGGTGATACTGGCCGTTGCATTTCATTAATTCTAATTCTGAGGATGGTTGCGTCTGTTGCTATGGGATATTAGTTGTGCTTGGTTGGCTGTCTGTGCTGCATTCTTGACTGAATGAATTTGTGCACTTGCTATGAAATTTGGTTGCAATGATGTTTTAACTGTTTCTGGTGTCAAATATCTTACAGTTCTTCAAGGGCCTTAACTTTCCAGCAGACCAGATAAAGTACTTTCGGAAGACATTTCAAAACTACTATGATGCTGTTGTGGAACTTCTTCAAGCTGAACATGCTGTAAGGAATTAGTATCTTATGTACTTGAATGTTGGTGCTAGTTTTTTTTTTTTTTTTTNNNTTTTTTTTTTTTTTGTATTTATTTTGTAATATGATCCTTGGTACTGTTTAAATCTTTTATATTTTAATTCCTAAATGGCAGTCACTTCGTCATATGGAGCATGAAAATGCAAAAATTTTGAATGCCAAAGGAGAATTGAGCGAGGAAAATGCTTCTTCATATGAAAAGCTGCGTAAATCATACGATAATATGAGCCGTGGCGTCACATCGTGAGTTAATTTTTACCCGCTGAATTCAGAGATTCACTACTTTATTCATTATCTAGCACTTTTTAGATGCTCTTTATCTTTGTGTGTATTAAATTCTCAGATGTTGCTATTTCTTTGTAATTTTGCGCTTGCCTTGCCTTTTCTGTTTGCTCATTGATTTGGAGGATTATTAATTTATTGTTATTTCTTTTGTAGTTTGGCTGAAGCACTTGATATGCAACCTCCAGTAATGCCGGAGGATAGTCATACAACAAGACTCACATCAGGTGAGGATGTTTTATCTCCTGTTGCTGGAAAAGACACTTCTGCTATTGAAGCCCTCTGGGATGATGAAGATACCAGAGCTTTCTATGAATGCCTTCCTGACCTCAGGTGGCCACTTCGTACTTTCTTTCTCGTGTACTTCACTATATCAAATATTGTGGGCTGAAACTAATATTTTTTTTAGAGCTTTTGTGCCTGCTGTGTTGCTTGGGGAGTCAGAAGCTAAGTCAAATGAGCCGTCCTTAAAGAATCAGGAATCATCATCTGTAAGTGCCTTTACTTCACTGTCCTCTCTCCAATAATAGTTTATTTGTAAAATTACCAGCTGATTTCTGCAACTTCCCGCGCTCCTGCTCTGGCATTTCCTGCAAGAAGAATCATGTCATCATTTTGACAACTATTAGATGTGGGTGGTTGCCGTTAATTATTGTATGCTGCTACTCAGCATCTATTCTAGAAGGGCTTGTTAAGAATGTACTGATTTTTTTCCTCCTCTTTTAATTGGTGAGGATGGACGTGGATAGTGAGATTAGGTGGTACATGTTGAAAATGTTGAATGCAAATTGCGCCATTTGATGAACTTATACCACTGAAGTTGCTTGAAATCTAATTTGTTTAACAATAGAAGCTTTCAAATTCTTCCCCTTATCATTGTATTGTTTCATGGACGAAATCTGAAATCATTTTTCCTGATATGATTATTATCCCGAGTTAATAAGAAAGCTTTCAAATGCTTCTTGTTAGCATCTTAGGTTCAACTGGTATCGTTTGAACATAATCTGAGCATCTCTTTTCCCTAAATGTGGGCATCTTCTGACATGGTTATTTCTTCGGAAGGATGCGGCTTCCGAATCAGACAAAGGTCAGATAGCCACACAAGAAAATCCTGAAACTGATTCTGGAACTCTAACAGAGGATAAAGAGAAGGACAAAGAAAAGGGGAAAGAGAAAGACACTGAAAGAAAAGGAGACAGTGAAAAGGATAAAACAAAAGGTCTTGATGGAACAAATCTTGAAGCTTTGCTGCACAGGCTTCCTAGCTGTGTGAGTCGTGACCTGATCGACCAGCTAACAGTAAGCTTGATTTTTCTTGCTCAAGCTTTTTTTACTTTTCTATTGTCATTTATGAGGTAAATTGATGCATCAAATAATGCTCTCGTTGATAACTCATACTATTTTTCAGGTAGAGTTTTGCTATTTGAACTCAAAATCCAGTAGAAAAAAGCTTGCAAGGGCTTTGTTCAATGTTCCAAGGACATCGCTGGAGCTGTTGCCATACTACTCGCGCATGGTTGCAACATTGTCTACCTGTATGAAAGATGTATCGTCCATGCTTCTGCAGTTTTTGGAGGAAGAATTCAACTTTTTAATAAATAAGAAGGTGATAATTGCTGATGCGCATGTTTGAAGTACAATGTATTATTCTGTCGTAACTTATATATTCTGTTGAACTGCAGGATCAAATGAATATTGAAACGAAAATAAGGAACATTCGGTTTATAGGAGAACTTTGCAAGTTCAAAATCGCCCCTGCTGGCTTAGTTTTTAGCTGTCTGAAGGTATGATAAATATGTGGCTTCTGTATGTAACCTACTCTCTCTCTGTCTGAAGGTATTAATATCTCTCCACTCATATATGCCACCAGTCGCACATGCCAAAGAACTGTGCTTTACATTGATGCGCCAGAGCTTAGTTGCCTTAACGACCATAGCATCTTTTTGCTGGCTATGTCAAGTCTTCTGCTACATTACTCGGGCTAGTTATCTGTTTTTAATTCTGTAATGCGATCTGTTAGGTGTATGTTTTTTTTTAGTTTCCCACTCCTTGCATTTTTCCTTGAAGGAATGTATTTTGATAAATTGGCCTGGGTAGAACTCATTGCCAAAAGATAGCTCAAAGGGAGAGGGTGCCCACCGACCCACACTTATACAAAATAACAGCCAAGTAACTAATCAATGTTGAATAAACATAACATCGAACAACCGCCCTCATGCGTAGCTCGCCAAACTTAATTGGTCGGGTCCAAACCCATCATTGCCTCCAAACAAACAAGACCTGGGGTGCTTTGATACCATGATAAAAATGGTCTTGGGTAGAACTCAACCCCGAATAGCTCTAAGGAAGAGGGTGCCCAACCCACACTTATACACAATAGCAGCCCAGTAACTAATTGATGTGGGATAAACATAACTTCTAACAATAGTCTTAATGGTACACTAGTGGCTTAAACTCCTTAAAGTATGTATCATATGCTTGTCCAATTAGATAGATACCTATTAGGGTCCGGAACGCAATGCTCATGTTACTTGCTGACTGTTTTCTTGGATCTCAGGCTTGTTTAGATGATTTCTCTCACCATAATATTGATGTCGCCTGCAATCTTCTTGAGACATGTGGTCGCTTTCTCTACCGGTCCCCTGAAACCACTGTACGGATGTCGAACATGTTAGATATTTTGATGCGCCTGAAAAATGTCAAAAATTTGGATCCTCGGCAGAGTACCTTAGTGGAAAATGCTTATTACTTGTGTAAACCACCAGAAAGATCTGCGCGAGTTTCCAAAGTCCGTCCACCTCTTCATCAGGTAGTTTTGCTATACATGGATGTTTTGATCTTTTGATTCGTCATGTGGTGGAAAAATGCTTTTAACCCTATAAATGGTGTATTCCACAGTATATTAGGAAACTACTCTTCTCAGATCTTGATAAGTCTTCCATCGAGCGTGTTTTGCGGCAGTTGCGTAAGCTACCTTGGAGTGAATGTGAGGCATATCTCTTAAAGTGCTTCTTGAAGGTTCACAAGGGAAAATATGGTCAGATTCATTTGATTGCATCACTAACAGCTGGTCTGAGCCGCTATCATGATGACTTCGCAGTTGCTGTCGTTGATGAGGTTAGTTCTTATTTTGCTCATCTGATTGCCAAAAGTTTTTTGCATTTTTTTTCATTATTATACTGACACAATGAACAATTAAATTAATTGGAAAAAATACAGTGAGGTAGTATCATCCATTTTCTAGCTATCTGTATGTTTAGAATGTGATTTGGAAAAATTGGACTGTCTATGTATGTTTTCCTTAGTTCAGTCCCGACAAGTTCTTTACTGTGCTCAAGAAAACAATACCTGTAACCATCTCTTTCCATGGGCATGGTATCCTGTGGACTTTGTTGTGTGATTTATCAGTATAAGCTTCAGACTTGCGATGCTAGTGCAGGTGAGCATTTTTTTGTTTTGTTGGACAAGGTCAAAACATTGTCACTTTGGAGTTCCTCATCTGGATTTTCTTGTTGTGAACAAATTATATTGCGACTCTAGCAAGAAATCATGACACCATTATTTTGTGTCCTGCTTAAAATTAATGTCACTCCAGTGGCTGATGTTTTCACATATTGGGCTTGATATTGTACTTTTTCACTGATTCTGTTTAAAATTGTTTAGTAGAATACAGTACTTTCTTCTAGTGGTTTTCTCTGAACATTGGAAGGAAAAGTGAAAATGGACAAGATAAAGGTAAGTGTTGTTGTAACTTATATGTTGATCACCTGGTAAGTGGCAGCCCTCCTAAGCTGTCCACTTGCCCCAAAAGCATTGTCAACTATGGTGCAGGTTGTCTTTCAATGTAGTAGATGTAAATTTATTTCAGTTTCATTCACGTTAATATGTTAATTTCTCCTCTAAGCTGCCTCCTCAGTAGAACTGCCCTGTGAATTGTGGTTTGGTTATAAGGAGCAGAAATATATTTTTTTCTGTAGTTCTGACGTTATGCTATTAATCGCTTCATATGCTAATGTTTCTTGGTTATATCAGCATACTATTTGTCCTTGTAAGCTATTTCTAACTAAAACATTTTGCATCGATTTGACATGTCATTTAGGCAAGTTTATAGTGCACTGTAGCTTTGCTTTGGCAAATCTGAGGCCAATTAGGGAGAAATAGGAAGATTTTACACAGATATTCTGGTTGGGAGGATTCATAATGAGATATTATATTCTTTGTTTCTTTTCAGGTTTTGGAGGAAATTAGAAGGGGGCTGGAGCTGAATGACTTTGGGATGCAACAACGGAGGATTGCGTTCATGCGTTTCTTGGGGGAACTCTACAATTATGAACTTGTAGATTCATCTGTAATTTTTGATACGCTATACTTGATCCTTGCTTTTGGACATGGTACAACAGAGGTATGAATATATACTTATCTGGTCCTTGACA
>CACSLK010008332.1:2503356-2513554 GCA_902706635.1 Striga hermonthica | reverse complement strand
AATTCAATATCTAAAGCAAGACAACTTAAATTATAAATACAAACTATAAAGTCATCAACATCAAAATATATCCATTCCAACATTACAATTCATCAAACATCGAAATACTACCTCACTGTTTCTTTTTTTTTTATTTTTTTTTTATTTCATCAAGATTTTTTTTTTTAATTTCAGAATCGGTTCGACCGGTCGAACCGCTACCTGTTCACCGGTTTTGAACCGGTTCGATACCGGTTCTTGCTCCCAGCGGCCCAAACATGCAAACCGGACCGGTACTAGGTTCGGTTCCCGGTCCAACCGGTCGATCCGATCCGGTTTTGATAACGTTGGAAATATGTGATTTTTTATGCTTTCATATGTTGCTTCCAAAATTAAACTAAACTCTAGTTAACAAAAAAACCATAAAAAACCATTTTTTTTTAATAAATAAGCACGACCAACATTGTTGCACTGAATTATTTAAAGACTAGTTTGGTACTACTTTCTAATTTTCTTTTTATCTTGGAGTTCAGTTCGTAGATATAATTTTTTTAGGTAAACGAATGTGTGGTTTTGTGTTCAATTTTTCTCTTTCTTCGCGGAAGGAAAAAAAAACACCCCAAATCCAAAAACCCTTTCTTTCAATTCTCGGCGCGCCACTTCCTGCCGCTGCACGCTCCGCTCCCCCTCGAGGATTGCCGACACTGGGGCAGTCCTATCTTTCTGCCTGGGTTCGATTCCAACCTCTGGCGTGATGCTCTCCTTCTGTGGGCGGCGTAGCCGGGCTTGGCTGTGAGCATGAGAGGACGGATCAGGTTGCCGACTCTGTTTGTCGACCTCTTGGCGGTCGGAGCTTGGGTTGATATTTTGTTTTCGTCCCTTGGACGTCGTTGGTGTTTCTGGGTGGGTACCGACGGTGTCCTCCGGCGGTGGCAAATTTATTGTTTGGTCGAAATTGGTGTGGGCCGCCGGTGTGTGTTAAGGAGGAGATGGGTGTCAACCTTCGGGTGTTAATGTCTGAAAGTGGTCCGTTAGGAAGGAGGTCTCAGTTTCTGTCGATTTAGAGTGAGTTAGCCTAAGCCTGATAAATCATGGAGTTTGAAGTTTCTTGTTTCGGGTCGGGGCCGTGTGCTGGTCTTTTTTGGATTGTCAACAATTGCTCTTCTTGCGGAAGAGGGTGAGTGGTGTTGGACGGTTGTGATGTGGGCTTTAATGTATTGTTTGGGTGTGTGTTGTGGTTGTCTGGTTGATATCCGAGTTGAACCATGAGAAATCAAGAAATGAAAAATGCCAACAAGGCGCCCGACAGGATCACCACCGAGTAAGTTAATTATGCAATCCGAACACCGACGACATCAACATCAGGTCGGTATCCGGATGGCATGAAGTCCGAACTGGGCAAAGAATAAAACTACTAGGAACATTGCGTAGAGCAGATTCTGAGGTCGGAACCTTGGCACTGGGAGGACGAAGTCGACCTTCCTAAGTGCATAACACAGAAAGGAGACCTATAAGATCTGAAGATGGAGACATATAACTTGTCGAGAAAGTTCGGTCTAGTGAACCGTGAAGATCGGACTTTGGCGTGCGCTCAGAATCAGAAAATAATATAACATTGCCACTTGTCTACTGATGATTGCTGACGAGACACGCCAACCTAGTCTGCAGTCCTACTGAACATAGTGTTGTAGGGCGGTCTGTCAGCATTAAATATATTCCCATGTGTGCATTTAATGCCTGACAGATAATCATTAATTTAACCTCAAATCTCATTTCATGTCTGTTAGAATGGCACCAAACCACTGTCATACCTAGTTACTACACGAAGTGACGGGGTGAACATTAACTAAAGAGTACCAGTCCTGCAATAGTATAAATAGGCAACTACCCTCATTTATTGAAGATGATTTAAAAATCTATCAACTCTTTCTCTCTCTCTCTCTCTCTCTCTCTACATTTACTCTTTCTACTCTACTTTGTGATAAGGCGCTGTAATTTATGAAGTATGAGTGAAAAGCCGACCTCATCTCCAAAGGTCGACCTCACCAATAAAGCAATAAAACTAATTTTCTCGTAAATCTTTTCCGATTTTCGTACTTATCAACCATAAATCTTGATTTAACCATTGACCGATTTTCGATCGACAACGATTTTCGTACTTATCAACCATAAATCTTGATTTAACCGTTGACCGATTTTCGATCGGCAACCTGTCTTTTGTGTTTTTCCCCTTTAAAAATGCCGCACACTTTATTCACAATAGGATTTTTTTCTCTCAAAGTCAATTCATGTAAAATTATTGTGGTCTTTTGGTAGCTTTGCACGTTTATAAAAAGTTAGAAAAAAAAAAATCAATCTGCATTTAAAATCTATAACTCAACACCATTATTCTCATTATTATCAATATAATTAAATAGTATCATTCAATAATGTATTCACATCACATCAACTTTAATTCACTATTCATTTACTCACATAATTTTAGTTATCTATTATTTCTAATCATTTCCAATCATTTATCTCTTACTTTTACATCAAATTAATTTTAGTCATTTTATTTTAAATATTATTTAAATACATTCTTAACATCGCACGAATAACTAATCATATTAACTTTTTTCAAATAAACTCTACTTAACACAAAAAAATCATAAAAAACCAGTTCTTTTCTATTTTTTTTTTCATTTTTAAAACAAGCACGACCTACATTGTTGCACTGAATCATTCAAAGTCTAATTTTCTTTTTATCTTGAAGTTCAGTTCGTAGATATAATTTTTTAGGTAAATGAATGTCCGGGTGGTTTTCGTTCAACCTTTCTCTTTCTTTTCTGAAGGAAAAGAACACCTCAAAACCCAAAAACCCTTTCTTTCAATTTCCGACGCAACTCTTCCTGCCGCCGTACGCTCCACTCCCCTACGAGGATTGTCGACACTGGGGTAGTCCCTATCTTCTGCTTGGGTTTGATTTCAACTTCCGGCGTGATGCTCTCCTTCTGTGGGCGGTGTAGCTGGGCTTGGTCGTGAGCATGGGGGACGGATCAGGTTGTCGACTCTTTTCGTCGACCTCTTAGCGATCGGAGCTTGGGTTGGTTTTCTGTTTGCTTCCCTTAGACGTCGTCGGTGTTTCTGGGTAGGTATCGACGGTGTCCTTCGGTGTGGCAAATCTCTTCTTTGGTCGAAATTGGCTGGGCCCGTCGGTGTGTGTTGGGAGAGGATATGGATGTCGGCCTCCAGGTGTCAATTTCTGAAGGTGGTCCATTTATAAGGAGGTCTCAGTTTCTGTCGATTCAGAGTGAGTTAACCTAAGCCTGATGAGTTATGAAGCTTGAAGTTTCTTTTTTTGGGTTGCGACCGTGTTCCCATGTATTTCTTTGATTGTCAACAATTGTTCTTCTTGCAGAAGAGGGTGAGTGATGTTGAATGGTTGTGATCATGAGGGATTTACTGTATTGTTTATGTGTATGTTGTGGTTGTCTTTTGTGTTTTTTTTTTTCCTTTTAGTTTTTTATTACTAGTCCAGTTGTTTCTGGTTCTAGTCTCCTGATACTTTCCGAGATCGGCAACTTTGGTCTTACGAAGGGCTCTCCACAGTTACAACGTTGGTTCACCTGATTCGGCTCGGTCCAAACTCGAGTGTTCGCCGGTACCTGCAAAAGCGCCGGAATTACTCCGGCGCAAGACCCTCTGACGCTCAAGTTAGGATCTCGAATTTAGAGAGAAATTGTAGGTAACAAAATGTGGCAATAGAAATGTTAATGAAGTCTCTCCTTTTAATCGCCGAACTCGACATATATATATAGTCTTTATATGTATGGTCTCTCTCTAAAGTTATAAGTCATTGGAGGCCTATCGACTGAGTGTGATTAGGTCGATATCCAGCCCCATGGGTCGACCCTATCGTCCGACCGATCGACCCCCTTCGTTTCTGGCCTTACTCTCGACCCTGAAGTCGGTCGAGCCCCTCACCTCGACCCAACATCCATGGGTCGAGGCCACTCGCACCCGCTCGTCAACAAAACTGGTCATGCCCCTCACCTATAAAATATTATCAACCTTTTAATTTCAAAAGTTTTCCTTATTTCATTTTAGTTCAGAACTCCTAGTACCACCGTTGTAATAAATGTAATATCATTCGTAAATTAAGCAATGCCTACTTCATATAGAAACAATATCTATTCTCTCAAGGCCTAAGTTCATTCTAGTACTTTAAATAGATCAATAAATACATGACCAACATACTTTTATAAAATTAAATAATTTTATAATCTCGTACCTTTGTTCTACTAAAATAACTGGGTGAGATGAGTTGCAACGCCACTAGTAGGAATGCACTGCCCATGGTTTGTTTTGCTAACGACTCCTCACCGTCCAACTTCAGTCGATCTCAGAAGATGAGCTACAAGTTATCCAATTCCTTCAATACCACTCAACAGTGCATTGGTTCGTTTTCTACTCCACGTGACTCGATTATGTAGATAAATGAAAATACTGAAAACATATTGTGAATCAAAAGCTTTTTTTTTTTCTTTTTTAAGTTCTCTTTGAGAACTTATCACATAAGTAATCCCTTTAAGAAAGAAGAAAACCTTTTAGCCTCCCATAATAGAGGCAAATAAGCGTGCACACATAAACATGCAGAGAGATTTTTTTTTGAACATATTTAAGTCGAAAAAGATTACAACTTATTTCACTCATAACTCACAATCTTATTACAAACTTTATTTACAAAATGACAAAATCGAATGAAATGCACGATGTCTTCTCTAGATCATCTCCTTCCGTATTTTCTATATTCTTAGGATTCGTACAATCCTACATATGCTAACCGTCCGCAGTCAACGTCGCTATCGGCTCGATAGATTGCCCTCTCAGCCTAGACATATTCATTTTGTACATTCTCGCTAATTGAGAACCCAAGCCGCCCAGTCCAAGTTGTCCACTCGACCTCCTGACATCTAGAAGCTTATGTCGACCAATCCGACCTATCACCATTAAGTCGAGCTAAGATAACCCGATCTAGATCAAGCTCTAAGAGTTACATTCTATAATCTACTCATAAATATAAATATATGAATAAAGGTGCAGGGATGGGAAGATTCTAGACGCCAAAAAAATGGAAAATAACAATGAAGAGTAGATAGAAAGTGGAAAGTTGTATAAAGCAAACGGAAAAACCTTACAAAATCCTGCGCTTTATTAAAATTATTACCCACGGAAAGGTACAGAAGTTCTTCCAGATCGCACAATAAAACTCCCAGATCGAAACCTTACTCCAAAGCCGCTTCAATTCTCAGATCTTCCCCATTTTCACCAGCAAGCTTCTCTGCATTTCATTCTCAGGATTAAATTTTGAATCGGTTTGTAATTGAAACACTCTTTCCGACAGCCGCCATCCTTTTCTTGATAGGTACTGTATCAGAACTAGCATGAGAATGGCCCACAAAAAGGAGGAGCTCAGGCTGGAACGGCGGAGCATAAGTGATGCCTTGCTATTGACGACGATGTGCATCATTGGGATGCCCGTCGACGTTCACGCCATTGATGGCTCTGTTTACTCTGGAACCCTCCACACCGCCTGGGTCGACAAGGAGTATGGTATTCTTGGTTTTCTGTTTTCTGATTCGTCTCTACTCCCCGATTGGATTAATTGATAGATCTTGCGAGGAATTTTGCGTTTCAATTTTTCTTTCCAATGTTTTTATGGCGACGTGTGATCCCCTTAATTTGGAACTAGTTTTATTAGTGTTCTTGATGTGGTTTTAAAGAATTGCTTGATTGGATGTTGAATGGAGATTAGATAATTTGTTGAGCTTCCAAAATTATTTGATTCCTGATATTTTCTTTAGGTGGTTATTTTTTTCTGTGATTGATAAATTTTGTGTGTTTGTCTTAGCCATCGTGTTGAAGAAAGCCACGATGATCAAGAAAGGGGACCTAGACGCAAATGTAGCGAACGGGACTTTGATAGAGACCCTTGTAGTTCGTTCAAAAGATCTTGTCCAAGTGGTTGTGAAGGCAGGTGGCCTGTGCTCTCCTTGTTAAAATTAGGTTTTTGCCTTTATCGTTATTGAGGTTTGGGAGAAGCAAATGTGCATTTAACCCATTTTCATGATTTACCTATTTCCAGGGAGTTGTGCTTCCTACTTATGCCGAAGTGTTAAAATCGAATGAGCCTGAAGAGAAGACTGAACAATTATATCAATTAAGGTAATATTGCTTTTGTTCCAATTTGTTCTAAATAAAAAAGTCAAAACTTACATAGGTGGGCACAACTAGATGTTTGTAATATGGTGAAAGTGATTTTTTATAGAACAAAATAATATAACAAAATTGCTTTGGTTAATGCATTTCTTTAGAGTTGGGACAAATAAACACTCTCCTTGATGGTGGTAAACTTGTGAATGTATTAATTTTTCAGTCTAATAGGAAGTATTTCCTTATAATTCTACAGCTAAAACAACAAAATTCTTGGACAGTTCTTCTAAAAATCACCACATCAAGTGGCTAGATGTAATAAACTTTTAAGGTGAAGTTCTGAGTATGTCCGCTAACGAAAAGATCTGCTACAATCTTTTGCTTTTATTGAATGGCAGGACATGCTCATGCTTTTTGTCGATCTCTGCTTATTCTATGGGTTGCATGTATTTATTTCCTTCCCATATCTGGATCTTGATGTCATCCTATTCATTGTTTCTCATCATTTTTTAATATGGATAGTTCCATTTCAGTTGCTTACAGTTTTACTAACGGTAACTCTTTGTAAAAACACAGACTATTTAATTTCAGTTTCAGCTGACTATTGACTACTTAACTGACAAAATTGATAGATAAATATATGAAGGTTGTAAAGTAATGATTTGGCTAGTAGCAGCTCATTTATACTTCGTAGAAAATGCTTCAAGATAAATACAGGCAACATACTTGGGATGAAGCAGTGGAACGTAAAGAATTTATAGTACAGATTTTTTTATTAGAACATTTCCAGAGGCCATAATTGGAAAGTTGAAGAGAAGAGCACATGGGAAAAAAAGTAACTAGCTTTATGAAAAATGATTGCAAAAGTAGTATCGACAACTTGGAGGGACACAAAAAAATCATTGTGAACAACTACAGAAAACCCAAAAAAAAAAATATTAAGGAGAAAGACGAGTTGCAAAATGTTATATGGTTACTCCACTAGGGATAAAGGCTTTATTGTTTCATTTGTTGATGAAGATGGAAGCATCAAATACACATAGTAATATGTTCTTCTGGCCAACGTATATTTTCTCGTTCATTTGCATGCTTTACTTTTACTGTAGCACTAAGTTATGGGTTGTTACCACTTTCATTCTTTCTGTTACTGTCCTTGTTATATGTTGTTCCTTTTTTTTTTTATACTTTCATATTGTTGGTAATTCATGTTTGTTGGCCCAAATAAGCTCCCGTCTCATTCACAACTATCTTGTAAAATTTGGTGACAGGCAGGTTGGAGATGGTTCGCAAGAAATACAGAGCGACGTCAACGATAACCTGGGGTTCCTGGACCAGCGAACTGTATGTTTGGTTAACATGTCGATTATCGGAGCAAATATTATCCTTACATATCATCTATTAATGTAATTTACTTATGCTGTTGTAGATGGATGAAGCTCAAGTCTCAAGTCCCAGTAGTGAGTTTCCGTCTTGCTTTGCCTTGAATAAGTTTGATAAACTGACACATCTATGGATAGCTTCCATTACCAACATGTCACTAGTACTGATTCTAGAGCATCTCTGTCTATGTTTTCAGAAGACATCCAGGCCATCCTTTTAAGTAGCTTCTGTTTGAAAATCCAGAGTTTTGTCAGTTTTACTCATATTATTATCATTTTTAGACTTTAATGGCCATCTTATTAATGAAGTCATGTTAGAGGCCAGACCTGTGCATGTCTATCTGAGCCCTGCACTTCCCTGTTATTTACCTTGGCCTGTATACATTATGTAATGTATACCCACCTTTTTGTTGCCCATTTTACATATAAATGACCAATTTCACATAAATAGTTCCCTGGTGCAATGATTGCATGATAATTTAACTAATTACAAGTTATTTATTTGAATTTTGCACTATATGAAGATACCAAACAGTATAGGATTTGACATAATGTCCAGAGTGGGGAACCAAACACATATTTATATTTCTCTGGGTGACTGTATAATGAAAACATTTTTCTTTCTGGTAATAATAGATGAGAAAAGACCTGGAAAGTGCCATTTATAAACATAAACAATCTTGTTTATGGGTCTGTGAGGTTGTTTTTTAGTAGTTTGTACTCCCAAAATGATACAATTTATACTTTGGCTCAGTTTTTCCATTTCTGAGGGTGGTATTCAGGTTTGTTTTAATTTCAATGTAGTCACCAGCTTTGTAGCTCAGTCAACTGATGCTCTGAATATTCCAGAGGGTACTGTTCAACATGAACCAACCGAAGTATCTTCTGGTCGTTCTAGTGCACACCTGGATGAGGATCAAGGGAGACTTACTCCAAATGAATCCGTATGTACAGTTATTTCCCCACCAGATATTTGTGATGCTTCAATTCCCACTCTCGAAGTCGAATCAGATTCACGACTCAGGGCATCATCAGATCCCTTCATGTGGGTGCCTCCAAGAAGTTCGAGTGTTAAGAAAACTACAAAGGTATTGGGGATGCTTTTCAGTTTTTTGAACAACGAAGATCATGAAAATAGTTGCCTATATTATTTTTATGTTAACTGGACTTCAAGCTGCTTTTGTTTTTGGAAATCTTATCGTTCTTTTTTCTGTCTTTATTTTTACTTCCATTTTATTTTCGTCTTTGGTGGAGTTCAGTATAGTGTAGTGCTGTCTGGGGTTCTGTTCTCTGGAGTATAATAGCATTTATTGGATATATATATATATATATATATATATATATATATATATACACACTTTTGGATTTGATTGCATTTATTGGATAAAATGAGTTAATTTTGAGAAAAGTTGATTGAGTGGAAATTTGAGTGGGATTTTGAGTTTGTGTTGGTGTGGTGTAAAATTAGGAGTGATGTTATTGATAATGATTCGAACTATGTGAATGAATGAATAGTGAATTAAAGTTGATGTGATGTGTGACAATGATTGATTTCTATTATTTAATTATTTTGATAATATTGAGGAGAGTTAAGTTGGATTTTGAGTTAAAAAGTTGTAAAAAATTATTTGGCCGGTTAAAACCGATTACATTTGTATCTAATCGCACATTTGTATCTAATCGCTCAATTTGACATGGAATCATATTCTATTTTCTGCAAGCTGTCATGATAGTCATTTTAGTTCTTAAGTTGTATAGCTTTATTATTATATTTTATAGGAATCTAAGCTGAATCATGGAGCTCAGAGATTTTACCCATCAATGTTGTACCATAGAATGGTGGAACCACATGTGCGCCCCAATGGGACAGGTGTTCCCTACAGGCCTGGTGCTTGCGCATTAGCATCAAGGGGACATGTCACCCTTGCGCATGGAGACAACAATACACCATATTTTCAACCTGTAAGCATTTGTAATTTTTGTACTTAAATTCCCAACTTAGATTTCTTGAGAATGTGACGATAGTTGACTAAAATTTAAGGAAAACTTGCTGCTGCAATTTTTGTAACTTGTAAGATTTGGTGTCGCCTCACACAAGATGTACTGTGCAGATTATTGGACAAGTGGTGAACAGAGTGCAACCACCTGTTATATGTACTGGTCAATATCAGAATTTTCAAACGGGGCCTGCTTATGTTCATCCAAATCCACACAATGTAATCTCAGATACTTAAGATTTTTATTTCTCAAATGTCAATGTATTACCTGTATAAATTGTTTTTGTTCAAGGCTCACCTGAAAAATATATTGATAATTCAGGTTATGTTTGGACGAGGTGGGGGCCCTCTTGTTTATACGAATCCCATCCCCAATGTAAGATTGTCACTGTATATCTCACTTTACTTTTCATGATTAAAAATGTGTTTGATATTATATTTGTTAATATTCATTTAAGAATTATAGAGTTCAAATGCCCCTATGGGCATCATGAGTACAGCAAGGTGGTTTATTTTACTTTGGGTAAATGTGTTGTAAAAAACCTTCGTTGAGAGTTGATGCAGTTAGAACTTTTGTTTTCTTCTTTTCTTGATTTTTCATTCTTTCTCATCTCTGGGTGAAACTTCACTTTCTTTTCTTTTTTTTTT
>CACSLK010008332.1:2450662-2471338 GCA_902706635.1 Striga hermonthica | reverse complement strand
CTCGACGAGTGGTGACCCACAGTCGAAAGACTTTCTTGCTTCTACAACACTATTAGACAACTAAACACTAGAGTCTTTGCATGCAGGTGATTACATTCTTGTCACACTCCCACTACTCATCAAACTTCTTATACCACTTTATGGTGGTGGAAGAACAATGTCTCTCGCGGATGGCACGGCCAATTAGGCTTGATGAGAGTACCTTTCAATAGGTTGAAGGAAGATAGCCTTTCACTAGGCTCCGTACAGTCTTATCGACGGGGACAACCGTTCGATGAGTGCATCAACGAAGGTTACACATAATCACTTACACCCTCTAACCCTAGCACTTAGCTACCCTCTAGATTTATAGTCCGTGAACCTTGGTACTGCAACAATCGACTTGCTCGAATATTGGAACATTGTATAAACATGGGTACTATGCAAGCTACTTAACTTCATTCAATGCATAGATAATTAAAGCGGATTAATAAAGTAGAACTTCCCCCACCTTTTCAGTAGAATGCTCGGCTTAGACTTGAACTTGAAAGAAATCTCGAGGGCTCGACTCCTCGTAAAACTACATTCATTGGGGTCATGTCTTAGCGTCTTAACATGGAACTTATTCTTATACTTATACTTATACTTATACTTATAACAATACATATGCTTTAGAAAAAACTTTGCTCGCTTGGCTTTGCCTTGCTTGCATTCTTTTGAAAACATACTTATTTTAAAGCATTTGGACAATTGAACTCTTAGCTTGCTTGCTTACGGATACTATTTTAATCATCTAAGGTTCATCATGATCTCACTCAATGCTTTACAGCTCATACATGTCACATAAGCATGCTTAATAAACATAAGACTCACTTAAACAATTACACTTAGTCCTTTGAGAGAACTTAACACGTGCTGCATTTTTAAAACGAACATATCTTTCAACATACAAGTCGCATTCTCATATTGTTCCTAAGACATGGTACTACAACTTTCATTTAGCACTCGAAAGCAAATAAGGTTATATACATGGTCCAAAACCAGCAAACATTCAAAGCTAAAATGCTGTCCAGAAATTTAAAATAAATTCATGCGCAGTTTTACGAAAACAGGTATCATTCACTACTCGGACCATATTTTTGCTTGATTCCAGAACCACATGAAAGATAACACATAGAACTACAATTTCATTGAAGACTTCAGGTTCATTTGAGCATATTATCATATCATAAACACACAAAACATCCAAACCTAACTGCAGCCGGATTTAAGAAAAACTGCTCGCGCAGTCAATTTTGTAAAAATCATAACTTATTCGTTTTTCGTCGAAATTGCACGATTCCAAAGCTCATGTAAACACAACTGAACGAACTACATATCATATGAAGAAGTCAAAAATCGAAAACACAATCTCAGGGGCCTAAACTGCTCCCGAACAGACAACACGAAAACAACAACTACACATGAAATCATACCAATTTTATCCGAACTTCATATCATCTCGAAAGCAACCTAAAGCATGGGTTCTAGGCACGTTCATCACATAATAAACATGACCAACAATACATCCATTGACAACAACTAACCCTATTCTCATATCATTCAATCAATTCTTTCGGAAGCCCGGCAAGGCTCCGACCAATTCCAATTCATCATATAACTCAAAATTATTTACTCGGACCTTAAGCAAGCATACGAGGTTCAATTATAAAATCTTAACACATTAATAATTCTTATGTAACTTAATCGAATTCAAAAATAACAGTCCAAGAGGGTAAGCAATAGGGTTTTACCGCTCGGGAAAAGGCTAACGGTTCGAAAGAGGCTTGGTTGAACTTGGCCGTGTACGTGGAGGGGCTGTTCGTGGCTGAGGTATGATGGCTGCTCGACGAAGGTGGTGGCTTCGAATGGTGGTTGATTGCTCACGGCAATGGAGGCTGCTTACGGTGGAGGAGGTGGCTTGCTGCGGTGGCTACGGCTTGCGTCGGGGCTCGCCAGCTACGGTTGACGCTGGAACTCAACGGGGCTCAACGGCTACGATGGGTACTCCGACGGAACTCCTCGGGTCCCGACAGCGATGGAGCTACGATGGTGATGGTTGCTTATGGTGGTGGCTCGCGGAGAGGGAGGAGGACGACGGTGCTGGTCGTGGATGGTGGTGGCTTGCTATGGGGACGATGATGGAGTCAGCTGCGATGAAGGGCAACTCGCGGTGGCTGCTCCTTGCGGTGGCTGTGAAGCTCTTCGCTGGCGATGATGGTAATGAGTACGATGTTCGATGAAGGAGGGCTGGATGATGGTCGATGATTGTGCGATGAATGGTGGTGATCGATGGTGAAGGCTGATCGTGAAAGATGGCTATGAGATTTGAGGAATACGAGTACGATCTCCCTTTTTTTTTCTGCAGTTGGGCGTGTATTTTGCGAGAGAAAGGAGAGAGAGAGTTGGTGATATTCGTATACAAATATATATGTAACAAGTGAGGTGAATTGGGAGGAAATTGAAGAGGAGTAGGAGTCTTCTTCTTTTGCTTGAACAAAGGGAAATATTGAGGAGGCTTAGGACTGCTTTTCACCCGGTTTCTTTGAAGATAATGGCCGGGATGGTGAGAATTTTGGGGAACCTGGACTCTATAATCTCTTGGCTTAGGAATGAAAATTAAGGGTCTTCTATTTATCTCTTACGGCAAAAACAAAGGATGGGCCAAAATTTTTATGTTCTTACTTATTAGATAATTAATCCATTTATTGTAACATTAAAATGTTTAAATTAAGCCATTTCATAATTAAAATCATATTAACATTATTGCATTTAATACTTGGGAAAATTAAATAGATGAGGACATCTAAATAATTTTCTTTTTAATCATTAACTTGATAAATAAATGAGTGTGGACACTCACTTAATTATTACATAAAATCGAGCTTACAATAAAAATAAAAATAACTTTATAAATCATTAAATTAAACATAAATAATATCCATGAAAATAATACTTAAGCATAAAATGAATGACATGAGTTTGGGGTGTTACAGCCCACCCTCTGAAGCCTAGTTCGCCTCCGTCTCCGTGGTCCGTTGGGAGGTCGGTTCCAGATGGTCAGAGCTTGGTTGTGGTTGGATTTTCGGAGGTGAGCCCCAATTTGTTGACGGAGATTCGGCTTGTTGGAGATTGGCAACTTCTCTGCCGGAGAGGCTTTTATTGCTGGTGGAAAACCCTCGCTCTTAGGGTTTGTTCGTCGGTAGCGCCTTCTGGTGGGGTTGTCGGAGCGAAGCTTGGTCTCCGATTGTCTTGGGTGGTACTGGCCGGAAGGTCTCAATTTTTGTTTGGAACTTCTGGAGAAGGCCGCCATGCTCGGACTGCCGGGTCGGTCTGGGCCTGTTGGATTGGGCCCGCTGTTGGGCTTTTGTTGGGTTAGCCGGCGGTCTACGGGGTGCGGGGTGGATTCTGTGTCTTTTGGGGTGGGGCGAGGCTCTAACCGCTGCGACCTCATGGGTTGTGGAAGTTGGAGTGGGGGACTGAGTCTCTCCTTCTCCCGGTTCTCAGTAGTTGGGAATTGTGGGGGTCGGTTTTGGCACTACAGAGCCGGCTAGTGGTGTTAGGCGAGCTTTTGTGGGGCTGACTGGGGAGATGGCTGATTGTCCTCCTGGTTGAGATGGATTGATTCGGGATTGGTCCAGGGTCCGGGTTCGGCTTCTGTATAGGCGTTCGGCAGCAGTTTCGGAAGTTGGGCCTAGACTTGGGATCTTCCGTGCATTCAATTGTCTCTCCACGGTTTCGACTTGTCTGATTGTCGGGGAAGGGCATTCTTACTCTTATTTTTATTTTTTTAGGTGTCTTTGTCTTAGTTTGTTTCATGTGATTGTGTCTTTGTTGTTTAGGATTTGTGTTTTGGTTTGGGTCGTTGGCCCCTGTAAACCTGAGCGGGAGCACCTCTATTCTCCTGTTGGGAGCAGCTTCTGTCTTTATTCTCCTGTTGGGAGCGTGGTAGTTTTCTTCGTGTTTTGTTGTGCTAGTTGTTTTGTTGGGTTAGTTGTCTAGTGAGTCTTGTTTTAGTTTCTAGCGTTGCTAGCGCCGGGATTCTAGGCGGGCATCAGACCTGTCCTCCCATTTTATTCTCCCGTTGGGAGCGTTGTATTTCTTATTCGCACATTTGTGCTATTGGTTTATAATAGTTCCTCTATCGTTTCGGCCAAAAAAAAAAATTCCTAATTAGGAGGATCTACTATCTTCTGAAATATTACCAAGGTGGAAGACAAGATGTCTTCTAGAAGGGTAATAAAGTTGGAAGGCATTAGGACTTCTTGAAAATTAAGGAGTTAGAAGACAAAAGGTTTCGTAATCCTATTTGGAGAAACTCATATTTAGCACCTACTCGTGGTCCCTAATATAAATACACCAAGTACCAAAACCTCTTACACACTTTATACCATATGCTTTTTAGTCTTGTAAGAGAGGAAAAGATCGAGTAAAATATTTAGGAGGTCTCGGGAGTATTTGTTTGATTGTACCAAGACTATCCGAAGTAGGTGTAAGGGTATTACGAATATAAAAACAATGAAAAAAAAAAAACACATCTTAGGATTCAAAAATGACATGTAATTTGACAGTATTTAATGGATAAACGATGATTTAATATTTCAGATTGGATACTGTAAAAAGAAAAAGAATCCACAAATGATAACGTATAGACAAGAGACACGACATCATTTCAAAGAGACAACTCATGGATTTGATTGTGAAGACTGGAGAAAAATGCATATATACCGTTCATTTCTTCTATGTTTTTCAATTATATATTAAGTTTTTTCATGTTCGTTGTTGGTATTTTTTTATTTTTAGTTGGTATAATTTATTTTATTCTTTAAAATATTGAAGAGGCCACTTAAACACATACGCGTAAAGTTTTGCCTTTGTTTTATTTTTTTATTGGTCCATAATTATACAATTATAATTTTTGAAGGCACTACGGGTTAATTTTATTGTTAATGTTTTATTTGTATATAGTATATTGCTTTATTATAAATGACTATAATGTATCATCTTTATCAAAACGTTGCGACATATAAAGTTCACAACTTACTATAAACTAGTGTTGCTACCCGTGCGATGCATGGGATACAATATTAAAAAAAATTATTTTTATTAAATATTATTAAATTATTTAAGATACTATTCGACACAACATATGAAGTCTGTAATAGTATAATATTTATTTAGATTCCTCACCTTCTTGAACATGGTGTTAGTGAGATCAAATAAAATATTATAAAAATGTAAGGTTTAAAAAAATAATGATTGTATACCAGTTACTTGCATATACTTATATAATTATTGATTATATTAATCTAATAATTTTTTTAGCAATTTATTTTGCATATTGCTAGATAACTGGCCAACGTTTAATTTATAAAATTATTTTTATTTATAATCACTCTAATTGCATGAAATACTAACTTATGATAACTAACTTTTAATTTTTAGTAACTTTTATCTCTTGTGCAACGCAAAATTTTCATGGTAAATAATTTATTTTGTATTTTAATATTTTTTGTACCTATTTATTTATTTAATTCATTTAACTCAACATTTATAATAATTTAATTAATAAGAAAATTTAATAATTTATATTCCAATGACTAAAAAATCTTATAATTTCAATTATTATTTGACTATAGAATTTTATTACTCATTGTTCTTCATAAAACGATAAATAATAAATATCTTATTTTTTTAACACTTTGAATAGTAATTTTTGTGTATATAGATATTTTAATGTGAAAATTATAATTCTTAATTTTACCCGACGATAAAAAGATAATTTATTAATATATACATTAGATTTTAGTTTATTCATGGTTAAGTTGACTATATTTTATAAAAGTTATTTATATTTTAAATATTTCATTAAGCTAATATAATTCAAACATTATCATTTTCATTATTTTATTATATTTAAGTGTTTTTGATTGATTATCATAATTCCTATCTACAATAACAAAACTAATCACAATATTTTTTATAATTATAATGGGTAATTTTTTATTTTTTATTTTTAAATTATGTCATCATAAGTATTATGAAATTGGTATAATTGATCTTATTCAAAATATATCTAATCAATCAATTATTCTATTTAAGTGTGTGTGTGTGTGTGTGTGTGTGTGTTTGTTTGTTTGTTAATATGTTAATGTTGATTTTTTTTTTTTATATTTACCCAATCGTCAAAACAAAACTTGTACTAATACATTTATATCTTTGGGTATATTATTAAACAATTAATTTATCTTCACATATCTTTGAGACCAAAATTTATTTCAAGCAAAAATTAGTTTAAATATTTTGAAAGTTGTACTAATACATTTATATTTTTTAGAATATTATTAAAACAATTAATTTATCTTCACGAATCTTTAGACCAAATTTAATCCAGAACGCGCTGAGCCTACGTGGCTGCTTCTGGTGCTTCAGAATCTTATGTGGCAAAATTACATGCTTCGTTATTAGGCTTGGGTAAATTTTAATTTAATTCCAAACCAAAAATAATTAGGTTCGGACTACCACAAATATGTTGATTATTTATGGTCATGTTACATGTATTAATTAAATTTTAATATCATTCCTTGTTATAACTATTGAATTATATATATTTATTTTAAAAGTTAATAACTTTTGTATTTTTATCAATTTTACATATGTAATATATCAAATTAATCTTCTTTTGATGAGCTTCGATTTAACATCCACATTGTATGTATAATAAAAATAATTTATATTTATCTTTATAACAATAATAAAATTATTTTCAATATTAATTAGAAAAATAAAATTATTTATCAACTAATATATTTATATTTCAAGTAGTTATATGATAGAAGTTATAAGAAACTAATATAATATAGCACATGTAAGTCATAAGTAACACATATCATTCTAAAATATAGTAATATTTTTTTTTTTTTTTTGTAAAAAAGTAAACTAAATTTATTATAGTTTTCTCATTAATTTTAAAATTTAAGAATAATTTTTTAACAAGCACCCGTGTAATACACGAGTGTTGTACTAGTTTTAATTAAAACAATAAATAGTTTAAATCTTCTCAAATTCCTTAATGAACTAATCAATTTTAGTTTTATGTAATAAATAAATGTCTAATAGTAATTGCCAAATTTAGCTGAAATATTTAGGTGGGAAAATTTGTGACAAATATAGTAAATGGATTGGTCCATTATATAGCTATAGATGCAACAATTATTTTTTTTGTCATCATACATCACAATTGTTAGTTTTGCTTTTTATTTTTTAGACTTATTATTATTATTGTTATTATTATTATTATTATTATTATTATTATTATTATTATTATTATTATTATTATTATTATTATTATTATTGTTGTTGTTGTTGTTGTTGTTGTTGTTGTTGTTGTTGTTGTTATTAATTTTTTTTTATTATTGTTATTTGGAAATAATTTTGTATTTCTAAATAATAAGTTAATTACTTGTCTTAGATTTCATGCAAAATAAGTTTGACCATTGATCTAATATTGACGCTGATCATCTTGATTATCTTTTAATATAATATAGAAATAAAAATACAACTTTAAAGTGTATCATAAAAAATAATTTGATATGTATAGACATAAAGTTTTATATTGTACAATTAAGAGGTTATTTATTGTCATAGTATGTATATGACATAAAAATAGTTAATTTAGTGTTCGAACATTGCATCGAATTTATTGTCATTTATGGGTAAGAAATATAAGAATATATTTTCTTTTTTTTCCAAAATGATAGAAGGATCTATATATCTCGAGCAAAAAGATATAGAGTTCTTATACTGGGGCACCCCCAAATAACAACCGAAAAGAAAAACTTGAGAGACACACTTACAAAGTGGCCTAGAACCTCTACAAGACAAAGCAAAACAAGAAAACCAAATAAGAAATAGTAGACTAGCCACTGCAACAAAGCCTAGCATAGACTGCTAAATCCTAAACTAAAAACATCTAACAAAGCTACCAACTAACAGAACATAAAGGACATCACTAGAGGAAACCAAAAGAGAAAACAAACAAACCAAAGGAGCTAAACAAGAGATGAAAATTCCAACCATTCCTTGTGAGCTAGCCTGCAAGCAATGTGAGGAGGCATTAAAGTGTTTTGGAAGAGCCAAAGGTTTCTTGATCTCCAGAGCCACCATAGCATATATGTTGTCAATTGGATCCGGGCCTCTGAAATGTCTGAGCTGTCAAGAAGATTGATCTGCTGCCACCAACAGCTAAAGGAGTCAGCTGCAGAAGAGATTCCATCCCAATTGTCAGTGGCCAACTCCCAAAATCTTTGAGCTCTGGAGCATTGCAAGAACAAGTGTTTAATTGACAGGGGCTTCACCACAACATTTACAAGTAGTACCAACATCCATGCCTCTTTTTTTTTTTTTTTAAATTCACAGCAACTGGAAGAGTTCCAGTGAGACATTTCCAAAGAAAATGTGAGCTTGCCTGGGACTTTCAAATGCCAACATCTAAGTAAGCTTTTCCTGATGCTAGCAGAGTTGGAGCTTGCCTGAGGTTGATCCATCTTGAGAACTTTCTGTTGAGCCAGAAATGAGTAGGTGCTGGAAACAGTGAATATTCCTTTCTTTTCAAGCCTCCAGAAGAGCCTGTCAGCCTTATCAGATTTGAGTGATTTAATATTCAGAATGGCATTGCTATCATCAGCATCAAAGACTTGCCTAATCAACTATTCATTCCACATATGGCCATTGTCCAGAATCAGGCCCTTAACCCATATCAGATGTTCCCTTGTAAGTTCCAGAAGAGATGGTTGAGGTTTAGATAGATTTAGGACCCAATTCAAGTCATCAATTCTTGTTGTTTCACCATTCCTAACTTCTGTCCTCAGCCATTTAGAAAAAATAGGAAGAACATGAAGCCAGCAATTCCAAGACCAAGAGCCAGTTTGAGTCCTTTGAGCATGAAAAATAGAGGTATTAGGAAAATACCTGTCTTTTAGAACTCTGCTAACAAGCAAATCCGGTTTTGTTGCAATCCTCCAAAGCTGTTTGCATATTAGGGCATCATTGAACAGTCTGATATCATGAAAACCAAGGCCTCCATCAGATTTTGGCAGTGCAAGCTTTTCCCAACTTTTCCAGTGTAAACCCTGAGCTTGTAGATCTCCTTTACTCCACCAGAAATAACTACATAGCCTGGAGATTTCAGAACACATGGAAACCGGCAGTCTAAAGCAAGTCATAGTGAAAACTGGAAGAGCCTGAATTACAGCTTTGATAAGAGTCTCTTTCCCAGCTGTGGAAAGCAGCTTTGATTTCCAGCTCTGAAGCTTGCCTTTGATGGATTCCAGAAGATAAGAAAAGACATCCTTTTTAGATCTGCCTATCCCCAAGAGTAGACCTAGGTATTTTGTGGACCTGTGAGATTGAATGCCCTGCATTGTTCTGCAAATTCTATTTTGGAGAGTCACTGGTGTGTTCTTGCTGAAGAAAACCCCTGATTTCTAGAGGTTGACCTTCTGACCAGTAAATAATCTGTATTTTTCCAAAATATCCATAATCATCTGAGCTTGATCAACACCTGCCTTGCAGAAGAAGAGTGAATCATCTGCAAATAGCAGGTGGGATAAAGGAGTCCCATTCTTAGACAGTTTAATACTCTTCAGAAGGCCATTGTTAGTTGAATCAATGATGAGGGCAGACAATAATTCAGCAACAATAATAAAGAGGTAGGGGGATAGAGGATCCCTCTGCCTAATACCTCTTGTTGGCTTTACAAACCCAGAAACCTCCCCATTAACTTTAAAAGCAAAGGTAGCAGAAGAGATGCAGAACATGATTAACTTAACAAATTCATGATGGAAACCCATTCTGAGCATAATTTTCTTGATGCTGAGCCACTCTAATCTGGCAAAAGCCTTCATGAGGTCCATTTTTAAAGCCATGAAGAAGTTCTTACCAGAATTGTGCCTGTTCAGGTAGTGAAAATCTTCTTGGGCTATAATGACATTGTCAACCAGTTGTCTCCCTTCCAAAAAAGCAGACTGACATCCACTAATGCAGCTAGGAAGACAAGCTTTTAACCTCATCTTCCCCGGGAGTTGAAAATGATATTTTGAAATGAAAAAAATTAGAAAATGATAACAGAAAGAGTGAGAAGTCTCAACAGAATAAGAGAGATAAAAGGCGATAATATAGTTTAGGCTCTACAGACGAAATGGTCCTATTGATTGAATATTTTCTGATAATTACTTGTATCATTCATTTCATTTGAGCTTAAATTTGAGGTTATCTATAAGTTGGTGAAAAGTGACTGCCTTTATTTTTCTTTAATAAATACACACTTATTAGCTACAACTTTTTTAAATAAAAATAGCATAATGTGTCAAGTTTAATTTTTGTTCATGTAACAAATTTTTTTTTTTTTTCATAAGAGATTGATGAGAGAATATTATGGCAACTAAATGTTGCAGTAGATAAAGTTAAACACAACTTATTATAATGCATCAACTATTTTTTTCCTTATCATATATCATAATCTTAGTTTTATAATTTTTTTAGACTTTATATAATATAATTTAAATGTCTTTTTCATATCACTTTACAAAAATTTTGTCAATGTGCGTTTATGAAAATTACATGAGATTATAATTTCTCATTGATTTTATGCACGAATAAGCATTACATTGAATTACAATTTTCATGGATTTCATACAAAAAGTAAGTATTTTAATATTGGCTTGAACAATAATGATTAGTGGGTCTATTTATAACTTTACGAAAAATAATCTATCTTTCATGTCATTCTCTAATCTCCATCGCACTTATTTTGCAAAAAAATGAAATGTTGATATGTATTTTGTTAATAAAAAAGTAAAAAATATGTGAACATAATTTAAAACTAAATACATGCGGATTGAAATTGGGTCATTTTTAATTTTTCTTAGGTACTTAATTTATATTTATAAATTTTAATTTGCTCATCTTCGTACATGATAATTTTAATTATTCCTATATTAGTTTATTAGTAGAATAGTAATTATGACTTTATTTTTATGAGAACTATGAAAATTATGTTATCACGTAGACATTTTAATGAAATTTTTTGAAGGAGTGTCATTAATGTGCCAAATAAATTTTTTCATAGTATATGACATATTTTTGTAAGCTTAATTTTAAAATTTTAAGGAAAAAAAATATATTGTATTTTTTTAGCAACATACAATTATATGTTGTTATTGGTTCCAGAATCCAGAGTCACGAATCCATCTGGTCGAATTATTGTTATTACTGTTGGTGATAATGAACACACTTTATCTACTATTAATGTTATATTTGTCGCAGTATTTTAACTGTATATAAAAAATATTCTACATCATCTCAATAGATGTTTTTTAATTTTTTTTTTATCAAATTATAATTTGTTTACATCCCTTTTTATTATGAAGCCGTGCCGCACGAGTGAGTGGCGTAGTAGTAGAATAATGAAATTGATATAGAGCAATGATGCTAACTAAATAAATGCTTACCCAACTTATTAACAGCCAAAATACTAGTTTATGTTACATAATAACAGTAATTATTAAAATTTAAGGATTGAGTTAGAATATAGCTGCACAATTGGTTTTGTTCAGTTTTGGTCTTAGCTGGTGTGTATTTATGAGTTTATATGCCAATATATGCACATCTTTTTAGTTGTAATTAGTAAAATCTGGAGAGTTGAGTTTGTATACAGCTGGACAGGTTTTACGAATATGAGTTTGCAAATACAAAATTGACACAATTCTACTAAAAATTAATGCAATTCAATTGTTTAGGAATCTTTTGTCGAGGATTTGGTCCAGGTTCGAAGCTGGCCATTGATTGTAACACTGGCTTGTATTTATTTCAAATTTGGGGAATAATTGTCCCTCCCATTGGGCAAAAACTGCAAATTTGTATTAGTAATTAATGGGTGAGTGTGAAAGATGAATTTCTGGTAGTATTCGATCATGTGCGTATGTACAGATGCAAATAAAATTTTATATGTTACATGTGTGTGTATGTAGTATTTAAAATCATATAAGTTACGTAATAAGCGTATCACATTTTACAGTTTATCGTTAGTGAATTAGTAAAAACGAATGATGTAAATATAGACTATTTAACTTGCATATTAATCTTTATATTGATCGCAATAATACGATTTTGTGCAAGCTTGACTAATTATGACCAATTAATTGGATGAAAAAATCAAATTATTATTATAGCAGTTGTGTACAAAATTTTATCAGTTTGGTTATGCCATAAAAATAATTTACTATTTATTATAAAAAAAACTTGTCTAATGAGATAAAAAGAGTACATAATATTTTTAATAAATAATTTGAAAAAAAAATAGAATAAATATCAGTTAATGTCATGACTTTATGATTAGTTAGTAGTAGCAACTATGTAATAAACTAAATAACAGTATAATTTTTTTTAATGCAAAATATAATTGAACAGAGCGGAAAAACAAAAACTATTATTGTTACGACACCTGAGCACATTTTCTATTGGAAAAGATAACTGGAGATTTAGTTATTTGTTATTGATTGATTTTGTATTTTGTCTGTAATAAAATATTATCTGTATAACTCTATTACACATTTTCGTAACATAGAAAAGTTCAAAAGTAAAAAATAAAACTTTATTAAACTAAATCAGTCAGATTAAATTAGCTAATATATGATTTCAAATCAAAAGTAAAAAAGTAAAATAAAAATAAAATATAATTAAGTGGATGAGAAAACACAAGTAACCAACATTATGTAAGAAGACTAGAAATCATATTATATACAAAAGTTGAATATTATTGGTTGTTGTAACATTAAAATAAAGTGTAATAAAGTGAAAAGAAAAAAAAAATATAAATGATAGGCTTGTGTAACCGAAATTAGAGGCAAACCAAAATATTTTTATTAATTATTTTGCTAGCAATTATATAAATACTAGTATTCGACCATGTGCATTTGTACATAGATAATAAATATTATAAATGTGTATGCATATAATATTAAAATTACAAGTTAGATACTAGTATTATATTTTAAACATAGAGTATTATAAGTTATAATTATGTGTATAATATTAAAATTATAAGTTAGATAATAGTATTATGTTTTAAAATTTGAGCATTGGTTAAAATAAATCATACATAATGATTTTATTGCATACGAATCACTATATTGATTACATAAAATGTAATAAATAATGTAATTTTTGTAATTTTGAGGGATCGTAATAAATTAATTAGCTAAAAAATATAACAATAGCTTATACGATTTTAAAAAAATTTACTATGACATTAAAAAAAATTAATTTATTTAAAAAATAATTGCTTAACTAGACAAATAAATATAATATTGATTTTAGAATAAATAACTTGAACAAAAAGTTTTTTTGCACTATAATCTTTTATGTTTATGTAACTTTTACACATCATTTAGTGTAAAATAAAATTCAAGTTTATTACTCAATTAATATAAAATGTAACGATTTTTGTCTTAATTAACCCAAAAAAAAGTGTAATGAAATATTTTATCAATAATAGGATAGGGTTGGATTAATGCCACAGAGGTAAAATTTATTAAGTTAAATTTAATGGTTTGTCACATAGGTAAAATTTATGAAGTTTTATTTATTAGGTTTTATTTAATGACTTGATAACAATTATATATATACAGATACAAATATAGATTCGAGTTTAAAATAAAGTACATGATGCACAAAGAGGGTGAACCGGTGAAATGCATAAGGCTCATGTTAGATTGCTCTAGCCTTTAATCGATTAGAGCACCCACAATGTTTTGGTTATTTGCCATGCAGGAAATAGACCTAATCTATAAAAAAAAATATTTCACAATGCAATTAAAAGTAGACCTAGTCTAACTTATATGGCACTAGAAAAAAAGAGACTAAGTCCACACTTGAGTCTATTTTGGACCCAAGTGCAAACCCACCTAGTAATAATTGTTCAATTTTTTTTTTCTTTTTAATAGGCAAAACACATTTTTTTTTTTGTATGCATTTATTAATACTATATTTTTATTGGTTGTTTAATATTCTAGACCTAATACTTTTTTTGTTTTGCATTGGATAGCTTTTGAATTTTTTAGCTTGGGTTTGTCCATGTCATTATGGACTTAAGTCTATTTATTTGCCACATATACAAAAAGAGACCCAAAGCATTGTGGATGCTCTTATAATTTTAATAAAATATATATTTTTATAGTAAAATATAAAACTTAAAATACAAAATAAATAAAATTATGGGAATAAATAGTTTAAATATTAATTTTACTAAAAAAATACAACAAATCGATCAAAGGACTACCTAATAACATCAGGTGGATTAATGGTCCTCTTTTTTTTAAAGCTTATAATGGGAGAACTTATTTTTTAATTTTAGAAGCTTTAATTAAATAAAAAAAATACCAAATAAATTTTGTGAGCCAATAATCACCATTTATTGTTTTCAAGAAGTTATTATCTTCCAAGCACCATCTAATAGATCGGCTCACTAAATATTATAATCACGAATTGCAATATTATACTTTGAATGCATTTAAAAATAAAATAAAAGTAATGTTAACCATGCTATTAAATTGTATAAAAATAAAATATGGGATAATTATATATTTTTTTTTACCATTACATTGTTTAATAGCTCGATTACCAATTTTATCGGCTCATACAAATTACGAGATCATAGTTTGTCGGTCTGAAAATGCACAATTTAAAAGTCGTCTTAGATGTAAATAACACAATCCAAATACACGATACTATCTCGAACTCATTAATACAACCTAATTTAATAATATTTAATCAGCTATGCGTACCAAATTTAAGTATTTTGACTCGTAATTCATCTCGTTATAATTATACTACATTTTCAATATTCTGACTCAAAATTTACGATAATTGCAATTAAACTCTTTTTTTTTTTTTTTTTCAGTTGACATAAATACTTTTACATATATTCATCTACCCTTTTTAAATAATATTATCTGATTTTTTTTTTTGCTTCCTAACTTTATTTAAATGTATAATAATTTTATTTTTCTAAACTATACTCTACAAATATTGATTATTTGGGAGATTTATTTATTGAAATATTAATAATTTGATTGTCCGGACAAGCAAAGCTAAAACTAATCAACAATTATTCAACATTTCAGGTGACTTTATATAGAAGCCATTTTTCCTCCAAAAATTTCCTAACCCTCATCAAAAATTTCTCTCACCAAAAAGGGGGGTTTTTCTAATCCGAAGCATTTGGGATCACTCGAGCTTCACTCGCATTTTCCGCCATGAATTATCAGAGCAAGAAGCTTATTAACAATCCAAACGGTTTACAATTGTTCCTTCACTCTCAGCTGTTGTTTCCTTTTTTGGGCTTCATTTTTGCGTTTTGATTTTGTTTTTTTACCATCAATTTCATCTTCTTCTTCTACATTTTTGTTTTCTTGATTTGTTGCTGGATTTTTTTTTTTCCACATTTTTTGGTGGAAGCTTTGGGTGTCTGCACATTTGATGCATGCATTAGTTATGGAGTATTCCGCCATTTTTGTTTGTTTTTTTTGGCTTCACAAGTTATCATGCAAAGGAGAATATGTAGATTTTTTGCTCTACCTTGTGTTTTCTGTACGAAAATCGCAATGGGTTCTGTGTAGTGTGTGTGTTTCTTTCAATTTCTTTCCTTCTTTCTTTATTGATCTTTTTGTTCTTTTACTTTTTTTATGGTTTTAATTTCAAATAAGAGATTAACTGTAGAGAGTGTGTTGTTGAATGAATGATATGTTGTACGTTTGTGGTGTAAGGAGTGTACATTGTGCTGTAAGAGTTGTACCATGCTGTTGAACAGAGTAACTTCTCCTTTAAGGGTCCTGCATTGTGATCTTAAGAGATATATGATGCTTTATGAGGATGATAACTACAGCCAAGTTTCAGGCTGTTTCTGTAGATAATCATAACTTCTCTGTTTATTTCCCAATTATGGATGGAACTATTTTAATTGCTTGCACGTATAAGATTTTATGTTTTGCACCATCATTGGAATAATCATGAGATTTGCATGTTATTAAAAAATTTCCAAATCATATGCCCTGCTTTACATATATGTATGAGTGCTGGATTAGATTTGTGTCCTTTTTTGGTTACAGATGTTGTGACAGAGTTCATTGAAGGGCTAGTGGAAACCTATCCTGGTTTGCAGTATTTGGATGGCTTTCCTGATGTAATAATTATATGATCAATTTTTTTTTGGCCTTTATTGAGCTTAAACCTTTGTCGTTTAACGCACGTTGTCTCCTTCTAATGCATGGCCTTTGAATGTAGGTAAAAGTTGTTTTACTTGCTGATGTTTCTGGCGGCACATATGACAAAGTGGCCGTTATATCAGGTCTGAGACGTCATAAACTGCTGTTAAGTTTGTTCAATTTTGTGCTCGATTAATAACATTACACGTTGCAGATGATGTGGGCCATACTTGTGTCCCTTTTTCGGCCGTTTTAGTATGTGTATAAAAACATGTGGTTATTATTAGCAGCTGCTGCATGAGTCAATGCACTATGCATATAAAGTTGTCGTTTTCTTTCTATTAATCGTGTAATCTAATTGTAATCTTATCTTAAAATATTTGAACTCAGTTTTCCAAACAGCATTAGAGGATATAGTTGTCGGTCCTGAATTTTGGTACTTAAGTATATCTCAGACGTTACAATCTTGAAGTGAACTTCTGATTGATAGTCGAAGGTGTTGAACACTTTATCTCTTGGCTCCACTGGCTTATATTCTTCTGATGTAGCTAAAGACCAAGTTTAGCTTTTATGTTAAAATGTTACTATTGAATGCATTCCGTAGCTTTCATAACATGCAGGAGGGGGAAGTGGTCATGAGCCGGCTCATGCTGGATTTGTTGGAGAAGGAATGCTGACAGCAGCAATATGTGGTGATATTTTTGCCTCTCCTCCCGTTGACTCCATTCTTGCAGTATGTGAACTTCTCCTTGATATAAATCAGCAACAATACAATTTTTTTTAGATGATCATTTGCTAAACTTTTGTGTCAGGGTATACGAGCAGTTACTGGTCCTTCGGGGTGCCTGCTGATTGTCAAGGTATATTCAACTGTGATTTTGATGAATTGATTTCACCTCTCATATGAATGAATTTGTTGTTATGATGTACTTATTTTATTCTCTAGCTGTGCCTACTATTTTACAATCATTAAAGCTATTTTGAATATTTATATTTCAAGCTGTTTCTCTTACTGCTTATGTTAATCCGTCTTGGCCAACAAGGCCATGCTGGCCGGTGTGATGGAAAACTTAGTCCCGATCAGGTCATTTTCCAGTTGGCCAAACTACCTGTCCCTGTTCTTTCTTCTTCTTTCTAATGTACTATTTTGTAAGGATTATTTAAGTTTATGTATGAGTTAATACTGTTAGATATCATTGTTAGATGTCATTCTAAGTCTGTGACCTTGTGTGAGGTCGGGCACAAATATATACTACTTTCAGGATTTAGGGAACCGGCCTTCTTGTACTCTGTAAATGTCTACTATTAAATATTACAAAATTTGCTAGTGAATTTCTTGCGACACCTTGTCTTGCTTTGTGACAGAATTACACAGGCGACCGCTTAAATTTTGGTTTGGCAGCTGAGCTGGCTAAATCTGAAGGTTTTAAAGTGGAGGTATGCCTTTCTGTCTTTAGATGAATGGCTTCATCTCAAGTTTAAAAATTCACTGTCATGCGAGTATGAGGGTTTCTGTTTCACAGATGGTGATTGTTGGTGATGACTGTGCTTTACCACCTCCAAGAGGTATAGCTGGACGAAGAGGTTTGGCTGGAACCATTCTTGTTCATAAGGTTGATATATCTCTTCCCTCTATTGTTCTTGTGCTTCTGAACCTTGTGAGTAGTGTATAATTGCAGTTTTTACCTTTAACTTTTTCACTGTTCCTTCATCCTGAATTCCTGATTGACTTCTTTTGACTTTTCCCTCATTATATAGCTACTCTCTCTGTTCTACTGCATTAAGATTTTTGCTATAACCAGAAGTGTCTGCATCCATATGTTATGGAAGCAGTGATTAAGGTTTATTTTTTCTTCACTATACACATGCAACTTGACTTTTTCTTGATATTGTCATTACGCTTTAAGGAAAATCTTACATTATATAGAAGTGAAATATATATCTTCTCCTGTTGGTTTCATGTAATCGGGACTTCAGGAGCGAAATTCTAATGAAGAGTATGAAAAGTAGTTGAACCAAGGGTTCTTAATTACTTTCAATCGCATCATTATATACCTATATTCGCTAACGAGTTACATAAATTATGCAAATTATATACATTGTTAAATATTTATGTAATCGAAGCTACTAAATAAAAATTTCAGAATGGAAATTATTTGCCTGTCAAATGGTGCGATGTCATAAGCTGTTTGAAATATCCTTCAAGGACTATCATCTGACTTACATGGTTCTCTCTTTATGTACCTTTTTTTCTATCAACTATTCATTTCAGAAGAGTTGGAACTGATATTGTTCTTGTTTTTGTTTTTTTTTTGGCAATTTTTAAATTCTAATTTATGATGGCCACATTGGTTCATGCCCGCAGCAAATTTGTTTAAACTTTTGCTTGTGTTTTGATCTGAAGTCTTATTGGGACCACAGGTTGCTGGGGCTGCAGCTGCTGCCGGCCTCCCTTTAGAAGAAGTTGCTGCTGAAGCCAAACGAGCATCAGAAATGGTAGGCACAATGGGTGTTGCACTATCTGTTTGCTCGATCCCTGGTCAAGTGCCTTCAGATCGTCTAGGCCCTGGCAAGATGGAGCTTGGCCTTGGAATTGTGAGTTATAGTTGTGTTGATTTAAATTAAAGCAGTTCGATTGTGACTTAGAAAGTTGCGTTTCTGAACACTTTAACTTCCCAGTAGGTCTTTGTTTGTTGAAAAAATGTTCTCTGTGGAAGTATAGGGTTTGATCTTTTATTGCAAGTGAAGTAATCTCAGCAGTTACCGTAATATAAGGAATTTAATGATAAATTGCTGCTTAATGACTTTTGCCTCAAGTTGGAGTGATCTTTACCTTCTGCATGTATGTGATATATCAGCATGGAGAACCAGGTGCAGCTGTGACCGACATCCAACCTGTTGACATCGTGGTTTCCCATGTCTTGAAACAAATATTGTCACAGGTAACCCACTAATTCATAGACTTTAGCTTTGTTTAATAAGTTTAATGATAATTGATGTCTACTTGTAAGAAGCCAGTCATGCCCTTTTTAGCCATAAATTTGTAGTCTAACTGATAAGAGAGACAAAGATAGAACTGTTATCACGCACACAAGATAATAATAATTATAATTATAATAATAATATATTAATTATTAATATTATTATTAATACAACATTTATGCATGAATACACGATATAAAGCATTATTCAGTTATTGCATATTTTAATCAGCCTCCCTTTTCTATGCTATTATCATTTTGCAAATGAACATGTTAACTGCACTACAAGCATGGACTTACATTTTAGCAGAATCCTAGTTTTATTCATTCTTCACAGGAGGAAAAAAAAAAAAATTACATTTTAGAAATTTCGACATTCTTATCAGTAGTATTTGGTGACTTTGTCTGGTGAATGTACGTTTTTTCCAGTTTAATTATAGACTGGCATCATCTTGTGGTTATCATGATTGTAGGAAACAAATTATGTACCGATAACTCGTGGCAGCAGAGTTGTACTTATGATTAACGGGTATGTCCTTAGCTATCACACATGTCTCTTTGCATTAAGGATTGAGCTTTCTCATTTTTGCAAAGTACTTCCTGTAGCACACATTATTGTTCCTATTCTGTTATTTTTTTTTTTTTTTTTTTTTTTTTTTTTTTTTTTTTTTTTTTGTTCTCTATTTTATTTGGATTTTACCCCATCATTGCTTGCATTGTAGATTAGGGGCCACTCCTCTTATGGAACTGATGATTGCTGCTGGAAAGACGGTTCCTCGACTGCAGCTGGAACATGGATTGGCTGTTGAGAGAGTGTACACTGGTTCATTTATGACCTCTCTTGATATGGCAGGTTTGTTCACGCAATGTCAAACTTATTCTTATGAGACGGCACCTTTTTCATTCTTTCTTTCTTTTCAGGATTTTCAATAAGTGTGATGAAGGCTGACGAAACAGTTTTGAAGCGTTTGGATGCCCCAACTAAGGCTCCGAATTGGCCTGTTGCTGCTGATGGTGATTATCAATATTCAATTCATACATTTGTCTGTTACTTTTCTAGCTTCTGCTTCTGCTGGTCGTTTGACTATATCATTAATAAAGGTTTTTCTTCCGTATGCAAATTAGTCATGTCTTTCCTTATATTTGGATATAACAATATTGATTTCAGGTGACCACCCACCTGCTAAGATTCCTATTCCTATTCCACCATGTCGTTTGAAAAAGAATGATGAGGTATCGTGAGAGTATTTACTCTTTGTGGATTTTACATCTCCTGCATTTGCTTTAGCTGCCCCTTGGATTGTTAATAGTGCCATTTTTTCATCATTGACTTTTGTGATGGTTTATATTTTGATCCGGTTCTGAATGTAACTTCAGTAAACCTTTCATGTGGTAGTGAGATGCCGTTACATGAC
>CACSLK010008332.1:2383811-2400011 GCA_902706635.1 Striga hermonthica | reverse complement strand
TGACGACCCACTTATCTACATGCAAAACAACAGAACGTGGAACTTATTTAACCAAAATAATTCTCATTCATCAAGGAATAACAAGTGTAATATCCACTAAAGCAAAGCTTAAGTATATAACACCAACAACTTTATCATGCTTTCACTATCCAGAGAAGAAGGTTGAATGTCATATCTAGACTTCTTACTGACAACCACAGGGTTTGCTCTACCAGGGGAGAGATTGAGGACCATATCACTAGCTACTACTCATCTTTATTTTCCTCCAAAGGCTCATTTGGTGGTGATTCCCTTCTCCCACTCATTCCACAATCTATTTCAATGGAGATGAACCAGCAACTATTAGCACCAGTGGAAGATTCAGAGATTAAAGAGGCTTTGTTTAGCCTTCATCCAGATAAATCCATGGGAGAAGATGGTATGACTGCCTACTTTTACCAGTATTTTTGGAATTTAATTCATAAGGATGTTATTGCTGCAGTCAAAAGTTTCTTTGATTCTGGAATGTTTTTGAAATATTGGAAACATACTATTATAACCTTGGTTCCAAAGAGTCCATCTCCATCTATCTCAACTAGTATAGACCTATATCCCTCTGCAGTGTAGTGTACAAGATTCTGTTAAAAATATTAGCAACCAGACTGAAAGGTTGTCTCTCATATTGTATAAGCGAAAGCCAATATACTTTTGTAAAGGAAAGACAATTGTTGGATAATGTCATACTGGCTCAAGAGGTGTTTCACTTCCTCAATAGGCATAGGTCTTGGAGAAATGCCTTTATGGCTTTAAAGCTTGACCTCATGAAAGCTTTTGACAGGGTAGAGTGGACCTGCATTGAGAAGATCATGCTTAAGATGGGGTTCAGTTTTGATTTTGTCAAGCTTTTGATGGTCTGCATTTCCACCTCTTCTATTTCCTTCTGTGTTAATGGTGCTTTGACAGGTGTTATTCTCCCTTCTAGAGGAATCAGACAGGGGGATCCCCTATCCCCCTATCTCTTCATAATTATCACAGAACTCTTATCTGCTCTGATTACTGATGCTGTTAATAGGGGAACCTTAACTGGGATCAGATTATCCAGGAATGGTCCTGCATTGACTCACATGCTCTTTGCAGATGATTTCCTTTTTCTTTGTAAAGCAGAGGCCAGTCAAGCTCATGCTCTTATGCAACTTCTGGAAAGATATAGGCTTTTCACTGGGCAGAAAGTAAATTTGCAGAAGTCCTCTGTGTTTTTTAGCAAGAATACTCCAGCTTATGTTCAGAGAATTATCTGCTCCTCACTTGATGGTATCCAAACTCACTCCTCTACAAGATACTTAGGACTTCTTTTGGGGATTGGCAGATCCAAAAAAGAAGTTTTCTCTTATGTAGTTGATTCTGTTAAGTCTAAGCTGTTGAGTTGGAAGCACAAAATGATCTCAAATGCTGGCAAGGAAGTGTTACTGAAAGCTGTTATTAATGCTCTGTCTGTGTTCACAATGTCTTGCTTTAGGCTACCAGCCTCCATCTGCAAGGCCATTTCTGGGCTAAGTGCTCACTACTGGTGGAGTAAAGGTGAAACTCAGGACACATGCATCGCTTGGAAAGCTTGGAAGCTCATGGCTATTCCTAAAGCTCAGGGAGGCATAGGGTTTAAAGATGTGAGCTCTTTCAACAAGGCACTGATTTGCAAACAGTTGTGGAGGCTTGTTTCCCAACCAGATCTTTTGGTAAGTAGAGTGCTAAAAGACAAGTATTACCCTAACTGCTCAATCTTTGAAGTCAGCAAAACTCAGTGTGGATCTTGGCTTTGGAATTCCTGGGTAGAGTGCCTGCCAATTCTTGCTCAGGGGTTCAGGACTGAAATTAATAATGGAGTGACCACCAAAATATCTGATATCAACTGGGTTCCTACTCTATCTACAGCCAAACCATCTTTACTGGCAATTGCTAGAGGACATATCACCTGGGTTAAGGAACTGCTGCAGGAGGGTGGTCACCAATGGAACTCTTGGCTGGTTAAGCAATTATTCAATGAAGAAGACAGTCAGGCTATCCTCAAGATCAACACACTCAACCCTTCAAAACCTGACAGAATCTATTGGAGTTTGGAGAAAAAAAGGAAGTTCACTGTCTCCTCTACTTATTCCTTTTGATAAATCAGAAACTGCTTCTTCTGGATATTCCTGGCAATAGTAGAAATGCTATATCATCAAAAAGGCAAGACTCAGAACCTGACAACTCAAAATAAAGGGTACCCTTAAGCACTTCCTGTGGAAGTGCCTCTCTGGTACTTTACCTGTCAATACTAGTCTCATTAAGAGGGGAGTTGCAGTAGATGCCATCTGTGCTGGATGTGGAGAATCACCTGAAACCATAGAACATGTCTTCTTCCACTATCCCAGAGCCAAATTAATATAGAAATCAAGCCCAGTGCAATGGGATGGAGTGAGTTCTGATGGCTGTTTGTTCAGGTCTTGGTGGTGGCACCTCTGTTCAATTCCACTCTCTCCAGTTGCTGAGGACAGGATACAACTTACAACTTACCTTCTATGGTGGTTGTGGAAGTCCAGGAATTTGTGGCTGTTTGAGCAGACTCTGTTGCCTATTCAGGTGGTCATCAACAAGTCTCTTCATGCTTGGCTGGAGTTTAGATCGGTTTGAGTGCTTCATTCTTGTTTTGGTCTGGTTTTAGTTTGTTTGATGATTTCTGTTTCTCTGTTTTTATTGTGGTTTGTGGAGTTTGTTAGGAGGCTAGGCTTATTGCAGTGGTCTTGTTAACATTCTTCGGATTTTTCGGTTGTATTCGGTTCTAGGCCGCTTGTAAGCGTGTCCTCCCATTTTTCTTTTTCTAGGATTTGAGGATTAGACCTTTTGGTCTCGTATTGTTTTCGAACCATTGTTCTCTTTGGTTTTTCTATATAATCTCTATCGTTTCAGAAAAAAAAAATATTAATTGATAAATAATTTTATTTGTCTAAATGTAAAGATAAATATAATTTTTTTTACACATACAATATGGATGTTAAATCGAAACACATCAAGAGATAATTAATTTGATATATTATATATGTAAAATTGATAAAAAAAAATACAAAAGTTATTAACTTTTAAATATTTTTACAATTCAATGGTTATAATAAGAAATGATATTAAAATGCAATTAACACATGTAACATGACGATAAATGATTAACATATTTATCGATAATCCGGACCTAATTATTTTTGGATTGAAAGTAAATTAAAATCTACCCAAGTCTAATAACGAAATATGCAATTTTGCCACATAGAATCCCGAACCATGCGAGCCTGACACTTAGACTCAGCACGTTCTGAACTAATATATAGGGTGATTTGTCAACAATGGTGGGCTTGCTTGTATCTATAAATTGGGTGCCCATTTCATTCATTCAAATCATCCAAAAGTGTGATCAATCAACCTTGAGAGTGTTGAAACACAACAAAGTAGAGTTGTGGAGTGTTTGAGAGTTTTTTTTAGAGTTTGTAAATCTTAATTATGATTATGATCTTGGGATGATACCACAACATTAGTAAACACATATCATAGACCACAACCACTGACTTGATCATCTGGGGCTCTACGTCAGGATGCCTTTTGTCTCTGATGCTTTTTTCGGTACTCGAACGAGAAGGTCAGACGAGATTCGAAGGTCCAAAAAGAACCGGTTACTTTTATTTTAATCAGGATTATTTGGTAGATTCTATCACCTATAATAATTGATATTATATTTATTTAATAATATTTCACTCTTTATCATTGTAATTGTAACAACTATTAAAAATGTAAGGTACACTAGCCCTTGGATGAATATTTTGCTGACAAAATTTTTATTCGCTATCTAAGTGTAGGACGGTTGACTATCTAGAAGGATTTCTCGACCAACTTATGCTACATGCGGATGCATCCATCCGTTATTCGTACTTTGAAATGTTGCTAGTAGTCCTGAAGAAGATGAGATTGGGGATAGAAGTCTTGAGAATCCTTTAGCCTTAGCTCAAGTTGGAACTCAGCATGTTCCACTAATTAGCAAGGTTGGGAGTTCTTTGGTTGAAAGCAGTGAGGGCTCTGCAGAAGCCCAAACTGCTCAACCCAATGGAATTTTCGATTCTATTCCTGAAGATACTAATCTGGTACCTTCTGCTTTAGTGGATATAAATATCCAAGCTGGTTCTATTGGAGCTAGGGTGTTACAGAGAAAAAAAAAAATATAAAAAAACTGTCAAAATCCCTAAGGTACCTGTGTTGGAAACCATGGCTGTTGATCTTGATGGGATAACTGATAAGACTGCCCCTGTTTTTAATTCAAAAGCTAAAAGAAGTTTGCAAATTAGAGAAGGCATGTCTAATCAGGAGGGTACTAGCAATGATCAATCTGTTAAAAAACAAAAATTTTCTGTAGAAGTTTCTAATTCTGTGGTGGAGGCAACCAGCCCTAACTGGTCCCATGGTCTCCAATGAAGGTATGTGTGTGGAATTGTAGAGGTTTGGGGGGACCCTCTACAATTTCCCAGTTCAAAGAATCCTTAAGGGTTCACTCCCCAAATTTTGCTTTTTTATCTGAAGTAAAAAAAAAAAACAGAAAAATTTGTTATGACTGTCTGTAGGAAGCTTAAGTTAGGTGATAGATGGTCTTATTCTAAACCTATTGGGACCAGTGGAGGACTATTCCTTTGCTGGGCTAGTAGGGTGGATATCATTGAACTTGTCTCTTTTGATTTTGGGTTTGAAGTCCACTTCAATATTGAAGGGGCAGAGGGGAGTCAGTGGGGTATTTTTATTTATGTTGATTCTAATGATACTATAAGACAGTGGCAGTGGAGTTCCCTCCTTAGGCATAGCCTAAGGTGGTCTGATTCTTGGTTTTTTGGGAGGATTTGAATGATATTCTGTTCAATCATGAGAAGCAGGGAGGTGTTATTAGGGATGAGTCTAGCTTTAGAGGGTTCAGAGAGTTTGTGAAGTGTCTTGGTGGGGTGGAACCTGTGGTTCATGGCCATAAATTTACTTGGTCTAATCTTAGAAAGGGTGATGATTTTATTGAAGTGAAATTGGACAGATTCTTTGTCTCTCCTCAATGGCTTATTGATCACCCTAACTCTAGGGTTAGGCATATTTCTATGACATCCTCTGATCACAATATGATAGTTTTGGAGTCTGATTATTCTAATGAATCCCTCAAAAAAAGATTCTTCTTTGATTCTAGATGGGTTAAATATGAAGGCTTTCCTGAAATTGTTAAATCAGCTTGGAAAATCCCAGTTGAGGGGCCAACCTTATACAGTTTGGGGGGAGAATTAAAAATGTGAAAAAAAACTCTGATGAATTGGAAGAGGAGTAAGGGTTCTAATGCTGTGAAGGTCATTAATCACTGTAAGGAGAACCTGAATAGACTGGAGATGTTGGGAGGAAATAGAGACTGGGAGAAATGGACTTTCTTTAGAAATAGATTGAATGAAGCTTACTCTCTTGAAGAGGAATATTGGAGGCAGAAATCTAGGGTAAGTTGGCTTAAGGAGGGGGATAGAAATACTAAGTTCTTTCAAGCTAGTGTTAAGCAGATAAGAACTAGTAATAGCTTGCAAAATTTAGTGAAAAGTGATGGGAGTAGATGTGTTAATAATCTTGATAATGTGGGTGAATTGTATAGATATTTTGATAGCTTATTCAAAACCTCTAATCCTCTGGTTGATAGATGTAATTTGGAAGGAATTCCTATGTCTATTTCTGATGAGATGAATAGATCTTTAACTAGAGAGGTTTTTTAGGATGAAATTAAGACTGCCCTATGGGAAATGGATCAACAATAAAGCTCCAGGTTATGATGGTATGTCCCCTGCCTTTTTCCAAAACTCTTGGCCCTCTATAAAAGATGAAATTTTCCTTGCTGTGAGAAACTTCTTTCAAAATGGGAAAATGTCCAGAAATATGAACCATACTGTGCTAACCCTAATTCCCAAAAAGAAAAATCTCCAATTTGTTTCTGATCACAGACCAATCATTTTATGCACTGTTGTTTATAGACTCATTGCTAAGATTCTTGCCAATAGACTCAAGTCTGTATTGCACTGCTGCATATCTCAATCCCAATCTGCCTTTATTCCAGGTAGGCAGATTATAGATAATGTAGTTATTGCAAATGAGTGTATTCATTTTCTTAATGGCAAAAGATTTGGCAAAGAAAAATATATGGTTATTAAACTTGATATGGCAAAAGCCTATGACAGAGTTGAATGGAATTTTCTTGCTAAAATGCTAAAAAAGATGGGTTTCTGTGATGTGTTTATTTCATGGATTCTTGCTTGTGTTTGCTCTTCTTCTTTTTCTTTCAATGTGCAAGGTTCAATCATGGGGTTTGTAGTTCCTACTAGGGGGTTAAGACAGGGAGACCCATTATCTCCCTATCTCTTTGTTTTGGTTTCTGAAGCTTTTTCCAACTTGATCAAGCAAGCTTGTAGTCTCAAAACTTTCTTTGGTGTGAAAATTGGTAAATATGCTCCAGTGATTTCCCACTTATAATTTTCTGATGATTCTATTGTGTTTTTTAAAGCTGACCTTCATCATGCTCATACTATTCTGCAAATTCTTAGAGATTATGGTGAGGCATCTGGCCAATTTGTTAATATTGATAAATCTTCCATTTTCTTTTCTAAGAATGCTTCTGTGGGTCTGCAAAATGATATCTGTGGTGTCTTGAATGGGATTTCTAGAGTGAAAACTTCAAAGTATCTGGGGTTACCTTTGGGCATTGGCAAATCTAAAAAAGAAACATTTAAATTTGTCACTGATTATGTTGTTAACAGAGTGCAGGGGTGGAAAAACTGCTTTTTAAGTGAGGTTGGGAGGGAAACTCTTGTTAGATCTATCTTAGAAGCTCTGCCAACTTATGTCATGTCTTTCTTTAGACTCCCCATATTTGTTTATCAGCATATTTGTAGGGTGATATCCAATTTTTGGTGGGGAATTTCTGAGACTAGGGGTAATAGGGCTCATTGGTGTGGGTGGGATTTGTTATCAAAGCCTAAGGATATGGGAGGGATGGGATTTAGAAATTTTCAGGTTTTTAATGACACTCTTATAATTAAACAGTTATGGAGGATCATTACTAAACCCAATCTTTTGGTGAGTAGGGTCCTTAAGGGCAAATATTTTTATAATCAAAAAATCTTTGATGTGAAACCTAAGGGTGGTGACTCCTGGCTTTGGAAGAGCTGGCTTCAAGCCAGACCTTCCTTAAAGTTGGGAGTTAGGTACCAGGTTGGTAATGGATGCTCCATTGATGTTTGGGACTCCCCTTGGATTCCTTATCCAAATCTTTTTTCCCCTACCCTTCATTTTCCCACAGACAGAGTGAGAATAAAAAAAGTGAGTGACTTATTTGTGCATAGTAAGTGTGAGTGGGATGTAGAGCTGGTTCAACAAACATTCTCTCCTGAGGAGGCTGCACATATTCTCTCTATCCTAATTAGTAGTGCAGGTGCCCATGACAGGCTGGTGTGGCATTGGAATCCTAAAGGCCTTTCTGTAGTGAAGAAAGTATACAAGCTCATGCTCCAACACCACTACAACAACCAGATGGCTGCAACCTCCTCATCAGATGACAGAATGATGCAGAAAATGTGGGCCAGGACATGGAAGCTCAAGGTGAAACCTAAAGTTAAAAACTTCCTTTGGAGATGCTGGTATGGATTTCTAAACACAAATGCACAATTGTTGAAAAAAAAAGGTGAATATGGACAGTATATGTTGTATCTGTGGAGAAGTAAATGAAGATTTGGAGCATATTTTATTCAAATGTCAAAGAGCTGTGAACTGTTGGAAGCTGTGTGGATTGCATTAGATACATTTTGACAGGGACAGGATATCTTTTCAAGATTGGTGGTATGATTTGTATTCTGGTTCAGCTGATAATTAAATGCAAGACAAAATGAGCCTCTCAACCTACCTGCTGTGGTGGTTGTGGAGGACTAGAAATTCCTGGCTGTTTTCTAAATCCAAATTCACTGAAAGAGACATAGTGGATGGTGCTTGGAGGGAATGGACTGAATTTGAGCTCTCATCTTTAAGAACTGGAACTAGCATTGATAAAGGCAACAACTTGGTAGCTGATCTTAGGGCTTCACAAGCTAATGGAAGAGGAGTAGGACAGAGTATGATTTCTGTCAGTGCTTGCTTGTTTCCAAATGGTTTTGTGGGGTTTGGTGCTGTGGTGGAAATGGATGGGCAAGTTCTGTTCAAGTGGCATGACTGCTGTGAGAAAGCTCAATCTCCTGAGGAAGCAACTCTTAGAGCTGTTAGATGGATGCTGCACAAAATTCAACAAACAGGGACATTTACTTCTCTATGCTGCAGGGTGGATTCAATACCTGTTGCTCAGCTCATTAACAAGCAGATAGAGGCAGATTGAGGAGTAAGAGTCCTTGTTACTTATATTAATCTAATGGCTGAGAGATTTGATAGCTGTCATTTCTTTTGTGATAAGTTTGCTTGTTCTTTTTCTTTGTCTTTGGCTATAGAAGCCTTTCAGAGAGTCTAAGTTGGGTTTCTCGTAGCTTGTAGTGATCTCATTTGTATGGGGTGTTGTATTGCTTGTATCCATTTGGATAGTCGATGTATGAACTTATCCTTTGAGTTTTAATATATTGCTTGTTTGTTGTTAGAAAAAAAAAAAAAGTAAGATCCTAAAAATTTCTCATAAAAGTGGGGCATGGCGTTTGTGTTGTGCAAACACCGGCATTTTATTGATGTTAACGGAGGTAATTGCACTTTTTAATATTTTTAAATTAAAACTTACATTTTGTAAAATATTTATAAATAAAAATACTAACTTTTCACGTGTTTTTATTATTAAAAATGTACGCGGAACTGACTAGTTAATTAATTAGTTTCACATTTCATAGAAGAATTATTTTATATATCTTTATTTAATTACAACTAAACAAATTTATCAATAATAATAATAATAATAGGAAATGCTACAGTCTCGTTACAGAATCATTTCGCCGAAATTTGTAATCGGTAGATTATCATGTAACCATCGCAGATAGTTGATTTAACAGACATGACGAAATGGTTCCGTAACGAGACATATATGTGTAGTATTTATTACTTTGATTCACATGGGTGAGGCTTAGTGAACTGGGCCAATAGACCCGTTGTCTTGGGTAATATTGCTACATGTAGGATGTGCTGTTAGGATATTTACGGTCACCATGTGCGTTAGTTTGATGATTTTCCCGTAGTGAGTTCATGAAGGATTATTATGCTAAACCCTGCAGGTGGATTAAATTCCGGCATAGTAATAATGTGATGAACGAGCGCTAGCTTTGGTGAAATAATAATAAATTAATTAATTCTTGATTGTCAGTAATCGAATTAATTAATGGACATTATATCTTAAACATGGGGAGATAAATCGAGTAATTATTATTGGAGTCTCAATTATAAATTGGGCTAGGAAAAGGGAGTGCAATAATATTATGTTGATGGCCCATTTAATATTATTTAATTAATTAAAATAAGTGGCTTGGTCCACAAGTATTTTAATTAATTAAGGAGCCCTAATCCTAATCTCCTAAGGATCCCTACTGTAGCTCTATATATACATCATTAAGCTCATGGGAAGAGGAGAGAATTCCACATCTTGGAAAGCACGCCCCACGCATCTCTTCTCTCTCTCAGTTCCCGTTCGAGCTTTATCTTCTTCTTGTTGTTCCACTGGTACAAGATTAAGAGGTTTGAGATATACAGTAGAAGACCTTTGGGTAAAGTGAGACGAACTATATTTGGTCGTACAGAACTAACCGGAGGTCCGACCAAGACGTGATCATACCAGACGACCGTCTCGACGAGAGCTTTCCAGCGCCGTCGAGATCGCAGCCGTCCGACCACCCACGTGCCTGCACGCGCTGCCGCAAGGTCCTAGGACTGCAACTTGTCTTCATCCGTTTTGCACTCGTTTGATCCAGTTTTTGATCCGATCTTGTTCGTGCAATCCTAGGACGCAATTTGCAGTCAACAATTCATTAGTGTGCTGTGTACGGCCATCCAGAAGATCACCCAGATCGCCATAAATTTTAAGCCGTAAGTTCTCTACGCAAACCTTTAGATCCGTTGCGCATAGGTTTACGTTTTGCTATTGAATTCATGATTTTTGCATAACGAGATCTTCATTGATCCCAACAGTTGAAAAGTATAAGTTTTGTTGCCGAGCATACCAGTGAGTTCTAGAGCCTGGTAAATGCTCTATCTTGTGTGGAGATGCCGCTTGGAGAAGAAATGCAATCTCTGCTACTTTTTAGTTCCCTTCCTAACAGCTGGGAAACACTCGTTGTTACACTCAGCAATTCTGCCTCAAACGACAAACTTTCCATGTCCGTTTTCAAGGATGCCTTATTCAATGAAGAGGCAAGAAGGAAAGATATGGGCATAAATCAGACTCATGCCCTTGTAATGGAGAATCGAGGAAGACCACAAGACAAGCAACAAAGAAGCTGTAGAAAGAAGAGCATGTGTAGAAGGAAGGGGAGGCAATCAGATGATCAAAGATCACATGTGTGCTATCTGTATGGTCTAGAAGGTCATATGAAGAAGAATTGCTATAAATGGCTCGAGGAGCAGTGCAAGAGCAATTTTCAGCTGAAGAATAGTTCTCAGCAGAAGAACAAGGGCAAGGGTGGTGAAACTTTCATCACTGTCTCAGGTGATGTAGCATATTGCTCTAACCATGGTGAGACATGCCTTCATGTCTCGAAAGAAGACATTGATGGGTGGTAGATACTGCAACATCCTATCACGTTACTCCCAACAGGAAATATTTCACAACATACCAAGCTGGAAACTTTGGATCGGTGAAGATGGAAAATTCCAGTTCCTATGAAATTGCCAGAATTGGTGATATCCAAGAAACGACAGGAACCGGGAGTACAATCCTGTTGAAGGATGTCAGACATGTGTCGGATCTTAGGTTGAATCTTTTGTTAGTGATGGCTCTTGACAAAGAAAGATATGAAAATCACTTTGGTGCAGGCACATGGAAGTTGTCAAAGGGTGTTCTGAAAATTGCCCGAGGACATGTTTGTGGGACTCTGTACAAAACACATTTTAAGATTAGTACAGAAAGTCTCAATGTTGCAGATGAGGTTTCCCAGGATCTTTGGCACCAGAGACTTGGCCATATGAGTGAGAAAGGGTTGACTACCCTAATAAAGAAGAATCTTATCAAGGTTGATAAGAATGCTGCATTGGGTTCTTGCAGTCATTTCCTGTTTAGCGAGCAGTATAGAGTCTCATTCAATGCCTATTCAACAAAGAGATCAAAGTTGTTATGCTTGGTACACTCTGATGTTTGCGGCCCCTTGGAGGTTGAATCACTGAGTGGAAGCAGATATTTTCTGACTTTCATTGATGATGCTTCTCGAAAGGTGTGAGTATATTTCCTGAATACGAAGGACTAGGTGTTTGAGTACTTCATGTTTTTTCATGTCATGGTGTAACGTGAAACAGGAAAGAAGCTGAAATGTCTCATATCTGATAATGGAGGCGAGTATACTTCCAAGGAGTTCAACGCATATTGCAGGACATATGGCATTCGACATGAAAAGTTAGTACCAAGTAACGGCGTTGCTGAAAGAATGAATCGGACTATCATGGAGCGTGTCCGAAGCATGATGAATATGGCTAAATTATCAAAGCCATTTTGGGGAGAAGCTGTCAAGACCGCGTGTTATCTAATCAATCGATCTCCTTCAGTCCCATTAAATTTAAAGTTCCGGAGAGACTATGGACTGGTAAGGATCCAACATACTCACATCTTAGAGTATTTGGTTGTGTAGCATATGCACATGTATCCAAAGAACTCAGAAAGAAGCTTGATGCGAGGTTTATCCCATGCATTTTCATTGGTTATGGAGATGAAGAGTGTGAATACAAATTTTGGGATCCAAAGGAGAAAAAGGTGATCAGAAGTGGGGACATTGTGTTCTAAGAAAATTTGACAATAGAAGATATCAAAAAGCCCAAGATGTCTCAAAAGTCAAATATGGGTGCTCAAGTTTCAGATGAAGCACCAGAACTGTTCCGGAGAAATAATAAAGATGATATACCAGAAGAAGAGAAGGAGATAGAAAAGAATGCAGAGCAAGGGGAGCAACAACTCATCTTGCCAGAGAAAGGGGAGAAACAACCCACCTTGCCAGAGCAAGGGGAGCCACAACCCATTTTTCCAGACACCAATGTCGGAAGTTCTTCTCAGATAGTTCTACCCACTCGTAGATCTGAAAGAGGTCATATACCATCAAAAAGATACTCATAATTCGAATACCTTCAATTGACAGAAGATAGAGAAGCAGAGAGTTTTCAAGAAACCATATTGTATAAGGATAAAGAAAAATGGATGATTGTGATCCAGGAACAGTTAAATTCTCTTCAGAAAAGTCAAACTTATGAGATTGTTAAACTTCTAGAAAAAAAAAAGCTTTGAAAAACAAATGGGTGTTCAAGCTGAAGAAAGATGCAAATGGACAAGTGCTGAAACACAAAGCTCGATTGGTTGCCAAAGGCTTTCAACAGAAGAAAGGGATTGATTTTGACGAGATCTTTGCACCAGTTGTCAAGATGACCTCAATCCGAGTCATACTTGGCTTGGCAGCAAGTATGAATTTGGAGCTTGAAAAGTTGGATGTGAAGACAACTTTTCTTCACGTAGATTTGAAAAAACAAATCTATATGCAACAGCCAGAAGGTTTTGAGGTTTCAAGTGAGAACCTCGTGTGTAAGCTATCTAAAAGATTGTATGGTCTGAAATAAGCACCAAGACAGTGGAATAAAAAGTTTGACTCATGCATGCAGAGTCAAGGTTACAAGAAGACTACTACAGATGAGTGTGTTTACATCAAGAGATACTCAAACGGGGCTTTCATAATTCTTCTATTGTACGTCGACGACATGTTGATCGTTGGGAATGATGCAGAGAAGATTAGTCAGCTGAAGAAAGAACTTTCCAAGTCTTTTGATATGAAAGATTTTGGAAAGGCTCAACAGATTCTTGGGATGCAGATTACTCGAGACCGAGAGAACAACAAGTTATGGCTATCTCAAGAGAAGTACATTTAACGAGGACTTGAAAGATTCAATATGAGTGATGCCAAACCAATTAGTATTTCCACTTGTGAATTATTTCAAGTTGAGCAAAAGATCATGTCCCACATCCAAAGAAGAGATGGGGGAGATGTCTGGAATGCCATACTCTTCAACAGTTGGAAGTCTGATATATGCAATGGTATGTACAAGGGCATATTGCTCATGCAGTGGGCGTAGTGAGTCATTTTTTTCTAACCCCGAGAAGGAGAATTGAGAGGCAGTCATATGAATTCTCAGATACTTGAAGGGTACTTCTAAGTTATGTCTTTGTTGCGGGGGAGCTGATCCAATCATGGAAGGATATACTTATGCTGATATGACCGGAGATATTGATTGTCGAAAGTTTACTTCAGGTTATGTCTACACTTTTGCAGGGGGGGCCATTTCTTGGAAATCAAGATTGCAGAAGTGTGTTGATTTACCCACAACATAAGCTGAATATTTGTTGTGGTAAAGAAATGTTATGGCTAAAACGTTATCTCCATGAACTTGGAATCAAGCAGAAAGAGTATAAGGTATATTGTGATTGTCAAAGTGCTATTGACTTAAGCAAGAACTCTATGTACCATGCCCGCACAAAGAATATTGATGTTTGGTATCATTGGATACGCTAGAAGATTGATCAACAGCTGTTGAAGCTAGTGAAGGTCGATACGAAGGAGAATCCATCAGATATGTTAACAAAAATAGTTACACTGGACAAGCTTAAGCTATGCAGAGGCATACTAGGAATGTTTGTTCAAAACTTGCATGGAAATAGGAGAATTGAAAGTTCTATGCAAGTTGTAGCATACAATGAAGAAGTCTTCACTGTCACATAAATGAAGAAATCTTCAATGGCTGCCTCCACCAAACCTTCTTCTTTCACACACCACTAGTGCAACACCAGTGTATTACACGGGTGCTTGTTAAAAAATTATTTCCTAATTTTAAAATTAAAATATTTTAAATTTTATTTTTATTATTACAAAAAATATATTATTATATATTTTAGAATGACCCTTGTTACTTGTGCGACTTCCATGTGTTATATTATTGTAATTTTTATAACTTAAATCATATAATTACTTGAAATACAAATATATTAATTGATAAATAATTTATTTTTCTAAAAAAATAATTTTATTATTGTTGTAAAGATAAATATATATTTTTTTTTGCACATACAATATGGATGTTAAATCAAAACACATCAAGAGATAATTAATTTGATATATTATATATGTAAAATTGATAAAAAAAATACAAAAGTTATTAACTTTTAAATACATTTACAATTCAATGGTTATAATAAGAAATGATATTAAAAATGCAATTAATACATGTAACATGACGATTAATGATTAACATATTTATCGATAATTCGGACCTAATTATTCTTGGATTGAAAGTAAATTAAAATCTACCCAAGCCTAATAACGAAACTTGCAATTTTGCCACATAGGATCCTGAACCATGCGAGCCTGACACTTAGGCTCAGCACGTTCTGAATTAATATATAGGGGGGATTTGTCAACAATGGTGGGCTTGCTTGTATCTATAAATAGGGTGCTCATTTCATTCATTCAAATCATCCAAGAGTGTGATCAATCAACCTTGAGAGTGTTGAAACACAACCAAGTAGAGTTGTGGATTGTTTGAGAGTTTTTTTTAGAGTTTATAAATCTCTTGCTTTTATTTTTTTGAGTAATAGAAACTTGTTTTTCTCTCAATTATGATTATGATCTTGTGATGATACCACAACATTACTATACACATATCATAGACCACAACCACTGACTTGATCATCTGGGGCTCTACGTCAGGTTGCCTTCTGTCTCTGATGCTTTTTTCGGTACTCAAACGAGAAGGTCAGACGAGATTCGAAGGTCAAAAAAGAACCGGTTACCTTTATTTTAATCAGGACTATTTGGTAGATTCTATCACCTATAATAATTGATATTTTATTTATTTAATAATATTTCACTCTTTATCATTGTAATTGTAACAACTATTAAAAATGTAAGGTACACTAGCCCTTGGATGCATATTTTGGTGACAAAATTTTATTTCGCTATCCAAGTGTAGGACGGTTGACTATCTAGAAGGATTTTTCGACCAACTTATGCTAGATGCGGATGCATCCATCCGTTATCCGTACTCTGAATAAAAGTGGGGCATGGCGTTTGTGTTGTGCAAACACCGGCATTTTATTGATGTTATAAATTAAAACTTACATTTTGTAAAATATTTATAAATAAAAATATTAACATTTCACGTGTTTTTATTATTAAAAAAATGTACGAGGAACTGACTAGTTTAATTAATCAGTTTCACATTTCATAGAAGAATTATTTTATATATCTTTGTTAAATTACAACTAAACACATTTATCAATAATAATAATAATAATAATAGAAAATGCTATAGTTCCGTTACAAAATTATTCCGTCGAAATTTGTAACCGTTAGATCATCATATAACCATCGAGGATAGTTGATCTAACAAATCCGACGAAATGGTTCCGTAACGGGATCGTAGAATACAATAATAAAACATTTTCCTTTCTCTATATTTAAGCCATTTTTCACCCGTTCCCCACCTCCTCTTGCTTTACAACAAGGATATAAATATCTCGAAAAAAAAAAAAAAATCTGAATAAAGAAGCCCTAGAAGAACCACCCCAGACTGCTCTCTGTAGTAAGTTCTCTCATCAATCTTCTGTTTTCTCTTGAATTGTTTGCCATTTTAATTTATCTCAATCCTTGTCAATACTCTCTAATCCAATGCATCAGTTATTCAAGAAGAGATTACTTCAAAGCCGCTCAAAAATCCCTACATTTTCCTCGTTCTGAATTGTTCAATTGTCGATTAATTACATCCATTATCGTGTATATCAATGCGAAAGGCGATTCATTTCGATACAAAGGTAATGTCTTCTGTGTGTTTTTGTCTGTAGGGTTTGGCCTAAGATAAATCCCTCAAATCGCCAGTATTATTACTCCATTGAAGTTTTCTCGAAGGTGTGTTTGCTACTTTGCTTTTTTTTGTTGTGTGCATAAGTGGTGGTGTTTACCT
>CACSLK010008332.1:2364751-2380649 GCA_902706635.1 Striga hermonthica | reverse complement strand
GGGATAACATTTGTCAACGATTTGGTGAAAATAACAGCCCGATGAAGTATAAGTTGCAGAGAGAGATATATACTCTTACACAGGGCAACATCACGATTATGGAATACTTCAATAAATTGAAGAAATTGTGGGATGAATATTCATGTGTAGTGTTGTTTCAAAGTTGTGATTGTGATAAAGGAAAAATAGTAGCTCAACATGAGTCTGAAAGCAAGTTGATTCAGGTTTTGATATGCTTGAATGACAGTTATGACCATTTGAAGAACCAGATAATGTTGCAGGATCCTTTACCTACGGTGAATAAAGCATATTCTATGTTGTTGACTGCAGAAAGGCAAAGATCAGTGCATAATGCGTTTGGGGACAGAGTTGATAATATTGCTATGATAGCACATGGAGCAAATGCAGGGAGAGGCAATGGTGGTTATGGCAGAGGTGGTTTTGCTGGAAGAGGTCCAAACACACAGTGGACAAGTGGAAGGGGTAGAGGTGGCCCTAGGTTGAGCAAAGAAGAAAAGGCCAAGCTTATTTGTGACAAATGTGGAATGAGAGGTCACACTTTTATGAGCTGCTTCAAGATACATGATGTCCCTGAATGGTATAAAACTTTCAAGAAGCAACAAGGCCAAAGTTATGCTAATGTCTCTGAAGTGCAAGGAGGTTCAGATGTTCATAGTCGCAGTGATGGTTAAAAAACAGGTGACCTATCAGCTGTCATTCAACAGCTTAATGAATTAACTCAATATATCAAGGGAAAGGAGGCACCTGATACCAACCTGAACTATGCTCAATTTGTTAGCTTCAAAGATGCAGATGAAGATGATGACATGCACTATGCACTGACAACTGCTGGTGGTGGTCATGTCTATGAATAGATTGTTGATACAGGAGCCAGCCGACATATTTGTCATGATGTCCACCTCATGAGGAATTTGGAGAAGCTTAAGGTGCCTGTTTCCATCTGCTTATCTGATGGTTCTGTTATCATTCGACCTGCTAATCCGTATTATTCGTGTAAAACCACGTGTTAAGCGAGCCATTACTGGTGCTAGCCACACTTCTCACCCCGGTTCAAATTTTAACCGTACTTCAGCTCAACCAGAAGAAGACCGACCTGCCCGCTGAAATCGAAGTCACCACAAACCGAGGTCACCACACCCAAAGCAGGTGACAAGGCGCACATGCGACATGTTGAAAACCACGAGAAATCTCATTATTCAAGTGGGTCCCGCCCACATGACCGCGCATGCAAAAAGCTACTTTACGTAAAAGCAGTTGTACACCTCGACATGCGGGCCCAAAAGGATACTATAAATAGAAGATCTTTATACTTGTACAGGGATCGAACTCTGAACATTTACATATATACAAAAAGCCTGACACTTTTCACCTCGGTTCACCTCGGCCGGGGCCATTGTGCTTGTTTCGATGCATGCTTTACGTTCATATCAATTAAAACACCTTGCTAATCTCATATAAACTCGTTGTTAATAACCATACAATAACAGTTTGGCGCTAGAAGAAGGGCATCATAAGATATTTGAGGTTACTCTTCGTCTAGATTTCACGTTCAGCTGCATAGTCTTAGCCATTATGTCTCAGTCGGATCATCGTGGTCATATATCAAGAGATGGCCATAGTCGTACCGCTGCTCAATCCGCCAGACGCCCCACGGCGGCGCCGAACATGCCAGATTTCGCTACTCTGTTTCAAAATCTGAAATTTGCACGCGGTTTTGCCACCTTGATGGCTCAAACTATACCTGTAATATCGACGACTGCTCGGGGACAGCCTGTCATCCCTACGACACCAGTAAACCCACAAATCCACCGGCACGGTGAGGTGGCGGTGGGGCTGTTTCACACGCAACATCTCAACCTCGTAGCCATACGTCCCAACCGCATCGAGAAAGAGCGACTCACCAGACTGAAGCCACTCGTGTCCCTCCTGTAATACCTCGAGAAGAAATCGCTGAAAGTCAGTCTGGTCAACCTCGACGATCTATACCACAAATACAACCTCAAGTTCCTTCCCATCCGTTGCAAGTAGATCTTCGTCAAGAAATAGAAAAAAATCGTTCAGCTCGGCAAGAATCTCCCGAACTAGAAGCACTACGACGGAGAATCGCCGAATTGGAGAGTCGGCAAAAAGCGCAAGAAGACACTCCTCGCCGGACATCTACCTCGACACAAGTTTATTTGGAGGCTGACTCTCCTCTGGCACCTGAACTCACCTCGAAACCAGTACCTGGAAAAGTCAAGGTTCTCCAAATCGGATTATATGACGAGACATCGGACCCCGACTCTCATCTCGGTCACTACACCTCGTGGATGGATCTTCATGGAGCTTCAGATGCACTCCGGTGCCACATGTTTTCTCTTACCCTGGGGCGCCGAGCTAAAAAATGGTACTATTCTTTACCCCCTCATTCCATCTGGAAGTGGCAGCAATTGAGGTCAGCTTTCCGATCTCATTTTATTGGGGCCCAAGTATGTTTGGTTCCAAAAGAATCTCTCACTAACATAACTCAAAAAGATGATGAAAGCGTCAAATATTACATCGCTCGATTCAATGACCGAGTTCAGAACATGGAACCCTGCCATCCCGAAACCCTGCTTGTTATGGCAATTGCCGGATTAAAACCGAATTCCATATTCCATTGGACATTATGCCAGAACAAGCCAAATACTTTCCAGGAATTTCTTGCTCGAGCTCAACAACATATCATCGCCGAAGAGGCAATGTCTGTTCCCGATTTCAACTTTCCTCCAAAACAACCAAAGTCGGGAACAGACGATAAAAAGAAGAACAAATCCTTCAATGGGAAACAAGACAAATCCCAATTCGGAGGTTTTCCCCGGGGAGACGCCAATGATCCCGAAGTCAGAGCGACCCGAAGGCAATATGCCAACGATGTAAAATCGGGATATCAAATTGTCTATTCAGCTAGGGCCGCAACGATTTACGAAGAAATCAAAGGGAAAAGAATTTTGCCTGAACCAAAACCAGTCCGGATACCTGAGGATAAATTGGACAAATCGCAATATTGTGACTATCACAAATCATCGGGACATAATACCGATGAGTGCCTGAGCTTGTTAGCCGCTTTGCTCAGGCTTATTGGTCATCCTTAACTCAGGAAATTTTACCGAAATTCTGATATCCGAAAACTGGGACCAGGACGCCAGGTCGAGCTTTACGACAATGACGAGGATGACGACTGAGGTGTTGTTCCAAAGAGAATCCGACAAGGGGAAAAAAAGTGTTCACATTCACCTCAGATACGTCCAACATCGATTTAACCATCAACTCCCGAAGACCCAAGAGAAATCGATCTCCGAGATCGATACAAATCACAATTCATCGGGTGAATACCAACAATTCAAGAGTTGTCTCTTCTCGTCGTTTAATTAAAGCCTATGCTCGACAGACTTACAATTCGGGTACACAAGTTTTCACAACTGACTTGCGAGATGTGATTAATGCCCGAAATTTCCTCATTACTTTTAATATGGAGGATGCGAATCTCTTCGCACATCCTCATTCTGACGCTCTGGTCATCACTGTTCCGATATGCGAAGTTCATGTTCATCGCATTATGGTCGACACCGGGGCCTATTCAAGCATTTTGATGCTGAAAGTCTTTGATAAAATGGGCCTTGATCCTGCCGACATTAGGCCTTGTAACGATCAAATTTAAGGGTTCAATGGGAGTATCTCTCGACCCGTCGGTGAATCACTTTACCTGTCCGATTTGGTGTACCTGGACATGGGACAAAACTTGTCATGGAAACCTTCAAAGTCCTCGACATCAATAATGAATACAATGCCATCATCGGGAGGACTGCCTTATACAAGCTCCAAGCCACTGTATCTATCTTCCATTATGCGCTTAAATTTCCCACGACACATGGAGAAGGAACTCATTACGGTGATCAAAGAGAGCTCGAGAACTTATAATTCTTTCACTATCTGCCAGTATTCAGTCGATCACTTCGGTCGACAAAGAAGTTTCGCAACCATCAACCTCCTCGAAAAACATAATTTCTGCGATTCCAAGTTCTGAGTCCGAAGTGCCCCTCAACTCGGACCACCTGGAAGAAGATAGAAGAAGACAACCCGGAAAGGAGCCGATCCGAGAAGAAGATGAATTAGATCCCCAGACTCAGTTTAAAGAAAAAAGCTAAAATGATCGGGCCGAACCTGGAGAAGAAATAGAACTGATTTACGTCGATGAACCGACGTGCCAAAAGTCATTACGTATTGGAAGTCATCTCCAGGAGCCCGTTCGATCTAAACTCATTACATTTCTCAAAATTAACCTCGAAGTTTTTGCATGGAAACACGAAGATATGAAGGGAATCGACCCCAGAATTGCTAGTCACAAGTTGAATCTTGACAGAACCGTTAAACCCGTTGTTCAGAAACGAAGAAAACTGGGGCCAGATCGTCAAAAGGCTCTAGAGGAGGAAGTCAAAAAACTCGTTGACAACAAGTTCATCAAGGAAGCCAAATACCCGACTCCGGTGTCCAATCCTGTCCTTGTTAAGAAGAGTAATGGCTTATGGCGATTATGCATAGACTTCTCAGATTTAAACAAAGCTTGCCCGAATGACAGCTACCCTCTTCCTCACATAGACTATATGGTCGATGCTACCTCGGGCCATGAGCTGATGAGCTTCATGGATGCTTACTCGGGCTACAACCAAATTCCTATGGATCCCGAAGATTCCGAACACACTTCTTTCTATTCCGCCCGAGGTCTTTACTGTTACACTATGATGCCCTTCGGATTGAAGAATGTCGTAGCCACTTAACAGCGTCTGGTCAACAAGATGTTTGCCAACTTAATCGGTCACACCATAGAAGTTTACGTTGACGATATGCTTGTCAAGTCGGTAAACGCTTCCGATCACATTATGCATCTTTAAGAAATGTTTAATATTCTCCGTGATTACTCCATGGTCTTAAATCTCAAGAAATGCACCTTCGGATTCGGATCCAGAAAGTTCCTAGGATATATGGTTAGTCAACGAGGAATTGAAGCTAATCCTGCTAAAAATCAAAGCTATTCAAGATCTAACTCCTCCGGCATCGGTTAAAGGTGTTCAAGCCTTGACCGGTCGACCCGCCGCATTAAATCGGTTCATTTCCAAATCAACTGATCGTTGCAAGCCTTTTTTCAAAGCTATCAAGAAAGGAAAACGTTTTGAGTGGACCGAAGAATGTCAAAAAGCTCTTCTCAGCATTAAAGAAGCCCTCGTGTGTCCATCGACTTTACAAAAAACTATCCATGAGGAGATGTTATACTTGTATCTGGGAGTCAGCGATATAAAACACAACAGTAACCTGTTTATTATGTTAGCAAGACCTTACACGACGCCGAGATCCGTTTTCCTCCCATGGAGAAGCTTGCCTTTGCGCTCATCACTGCTACTCGGAAACTACGTCCCTATTTTCAAGAGCACTCCATAACTGTCTGCACATCCTATCCTTTACGGTAAATTTTACATCGTCCTGACACTTCGGGGCGTATGTTTAAATGGGCCGTGGAACTCGGATAATTCGACATACATTACCAACCGAGGACAGCGATCAAGGCCCAAGGCAAGCCTTATCTGGGCTTGGGTCCTTTATATCGATGGGTCTTCTACAGCAAACCAGGCTGGAGGGGGGATAGTTTTGGCTGATCCCGACAACAAGTTATTTTGCCACTCGGTCAAATTTCTCTTTCCAGTAACTAACAACGAAGCCGAGTATGAAGCCCTACTGTCCGGTCTGAGCTTAGCAGAGTCAATGAACATTAAGTGTCTCAAAGTCTTCTCTGACTCGCAGCTCCTAGTGAACCAAATAAATGGATCATACAAAGTCAAGGAACCTCGGTTGATAACATACTTATCTTTGACAAAGCAAAAGTTGTCAAAGTTCTCCGTTCACGTCGAACATATCCCTCGAACTCTCAACGTGCAAGCCGATGCTTTGTCGGATTAGCTTCGAGCGTCGGAATGGAAAGTGTAGAGTGCGTTCACGTCGGGCAGCAGTAGTAACCATCGACATATTCTCGTGAAGTCCTTACTGCTGACCACGTCTCAAAGACCTCCAACGTGGATGGACCCAATTGTCCGATATCTGGAAACAAGAGGCCTTACCCCAAGATCCCAAAGAAGCTCGGGCGCTCCGAATTCGAGCTGCTTGATTCACTATGGACAACGAAATCCTCTATAAAAGAGGATATTCGGTTCCCCTCCTGAAATGCTTGACTGAATTCAAATCTCGATATGTTCTAGAAGAGTTACACGAGGGGATTTATGGAACGCACCCCGGTGCTCAAGCCTTGTCATACAAAATCTTACGACAAGGGTACTACTGGTCAACCCTGAAAGCGGACACCACATCGTGGGTCCGTAAATGTCCAAAGTGCCAAGTATTCGCACCTAATACCCATCAATTTCCTGAAGTACTCAAGTCGGTTTACAGCCCTTGGCCTTTTGCGAAATGGGAATTAATCTCGTCGGTCCCTTGCCCACCGAGAAAGGTGGTGTCCGATTTGCGGTAGTCGTTGTCGATTATTTCACTAAATGGGCCGAAGTTGAACAATTGGCCAACATCACTGAACAAAAAATAGTCGATTTCATTTAGAAGTCGATAATCTGCCGATTTGGAGTACCAAACTCCATCATCACCGACAACGAAAGACAATTTGAAGGCAAGAAGCTCGAGTCCCTTTGTGAAGAATACGGGATCAAGCACTTTTACTCTTCACTGTATCACCCTCAGTCAAACGGTCAGGTCGAAGCCGTCAACAAGATCATAAAAAACGGTCTCAAAGTCCTACTCGACGCAGCTAGAGGGGCATGGGTAGTTGAGGAGTAGTATGTGAATATCAGGAGAAAATCTTGCCGACGGAGAACTCTTGCCGACGTCGTCATCGAGCAAAATTTTGAAGATATGACTCCGGAGCAGATCCGCAGGGTAGTTGAGGCCTATGCCGAGGAGAAGGCCAAGCTGAAAGATAAGGGAATAGGGGAAGTGGAAGTTGTTCCCGAAGTGGGTGAGGTCCCGACTGAGGCTACAGATCCACGACATGAGTTCGTCCCAGTCACTGACGCGGCTATAGACGCGGTGGCGAAAGCAAAGGAAGTCGCCTTCCTCGAACAATTGCACGATCAGATGCTGAAGTCAACTGGGATGGAGGTCGGAGAAGGGAGCGGCGGTGGCCGAGATGAGGAAGAGAAAAATGATGCTGCATGAAGTTTTAGAGTTTTTATGTTTTAGTATTTTAACTCTTATTATTAATCGGGGTATCAGTATGTTGATGCCCTTAGTAGGTAATTATGATGTATTATCGACTTTTTAATGAAATGAACAACTGTGTTTCGTTTTACGATTACGAGTTATCCTTTTTGCTGCATTAACTTAGCAATTTCGAAACCAAGTGTGATATTGACATAAGCACGGCGGAGAAGCTCTTCTCGTTCTTTGGTCAAAGGAGGGAGGTTTGTCTTTTTGGTGAAGTCTTCAGTGCGGCCAAGCATCTCGGTGCAAAACTCCCTTTCGTCGTCATCGGCTTCGATATGCATGCCCTTAATCTCCATGTCAAAGCCATACTTCTCTAACTTGTGAAACAGAAAAAAGCGCAGTTCATCGACGTCATAAAACCCGTTGCTACAGCTTTCAATCACCCATCGGAGGTTAATGCATGTGTCCACTTCCATATCCAAATCGGGCCCAGCAGACCCATCTTCTACTCCGACTTCAGCAGCAGCCTCCACTTGTCTTTCGCCGAGCTGACTTTCAACGACCGGCACCGACTCCTTTCCTGTCCTCAAACCATTCTCGTACATGAACTCACCATAAGCCGACTTTTCTTTTTCAAGTCTGGCCACCTCGGCTTGATGGGCTTCCCGAGCTCGGATCAAGAGAGCTTGGATCTCAGAACGGTTGCAGCGAGTATCTTGGTGCTCAGTCCTCTCTTTCAGCAACTTTTCATCAAGTTCTTCAACCTTAGCCTCAAGAGTTTTGTTATGCTGCTTGCAAAAAGCAAGCCGACTTCTCAACTCATCGACCTCGGCTTTCAACGTCTTGCCCTTGTCGGTCAAAGTTGCAATTTCCCTTTGTGCCACTTCAATTTGCACATCTCGGTCGGCAATTTTCTCTTTCAGCAAGGCCTCCGACTTGGCCGACTCCTGTTGTAAAGATGCGATTGTCCCGTCTCTTAAGGCCACAATGTGTCTTTTCTCTTCCAAATGCATTGCAATTCGTCGGTGATCGTCTTCAGCCGACACTTAGCTCACTAGTGCCCTACCCAGGCTTGCCTTTGCATAGCTCATCCTTTGAACACTTGAGAGAGAAGAGACACCAACTTCTGACTTCGGATCCCACACCATCAGGGGACCCGCGCCACGTTTACCGCGTTCTCAGGCACAACGGTTTTAGGCGTAATTTGTGGAGTTTTTACTGTCTGGAAAGTAGCAAACCAGTCCTCCACCACTCCCGCTGAGAGATTTAAGTTTTCCATCTTCTCTTCGTCCAAAGATAGATAAGATTTTTCAAACACCGAAAACTCATCCTTCCCTTGCCTTTGTCATGTCGGCTAGCATGGTGCTTCTTTTTCGATCTCTCCTCAACAACAGGAGTATCTTCGGCAAAGGTTTTTCTCGACTTCCTCTTCTTCTTCCTCGGTTGAGAAGTCTCCGGGGACTTAGAAGAAGGTTGTTGTTCGTCGGGCACATCGGTACGTGCTCGTTCCTGCGACACTTGTACCGGATAGCACGGTTCCTTCAACGTTTTCTTCAAGTTCGGCCTGATTGATCGCCTCGGCATTGATAACTTGAGTGGCGTCCACATTCTCGCCCTCCTTTTGGCGGTCAGGGCTCGCTAAATTAACAACTGGAGTCGCACTATCGCCGACTTAAGGGATCTGACGTCCTGCAGTCCTTTGCCTCAAAGCCGTGACCAAATTCCTCCTCGTCATGGAAGTTAACCTCTGAGAACGGCTTTTATCGACTTTACTGTGCAGTTCTTTCTTCGAAAATCGGCGACGATACTCTTTCGCCTCCTCTACCAACTTGAACCCACACAATCCGAGCAAAGTATAATATACTACAGCCACAAGGTTATACAAGTCAGCTCGGAAGAATCAATGGTACACAATACAAGATATATTTTATTCAAAATTTTATTGAGCGTATAAATTCTCACCTGGAGTAAATGCCGAATTAAAACACTCCCGGAGACTAACCAGCTAACTCAAGCCTCTTATCCGTGACCAAATCTTTATAGCTCCAGAGTTCTTCCTTCACTTTGAACAAAGTAGCCAACAATCCTCCGAACTAAGGGCTCAACTTCGGTTCTTTAGTCCACTTGGCTACAAACACGAAAAAGCTCCAACCTGTTAGTACACAATACAAAAACTAGTCAGAACAAAAACATAAATCACAAAGGAAAACTTACAATATCCAGAAGAGATTTTCATGGGAATGGTCATGTCGTCGATCGGAGTTTCTTCAAAGAATCCACTGATTGCCAGTCATCTCTTATCCACAATCGTTCTTCCTGAAATCATTGAAGAGTATCCAGGACATCCTTAATTAAGTCACCAAGTTTGAAGTCAGTTCCCGTTTTCCCACCAACAAACATACAACATGATGACTCGGTCGTCTTTCTCCCCGGGCTCCTCTTGAGAGTATAGATACTTCTTATGTCCTTACATGAGGGTAATCCATACCCTCGTTCGTGAGTTAAAACCATCAGCCCAAAAATTTTCTTCCAGCTGTTAGGGGTAAGTTTATATAAAGCCAAACCCCAATCTCGCAAATATTCAGTAACCAAATTCGGAAGAGGAAATCTAATCCCTGATCTCAAGCTCTCGACAAAACGCCAACGCAACCGGGAGGAGGAGAAGTAATTCTCTCCCCCAGATATGGGGCAAACAACTTCACCGAGGACGGAATCCGGACTTGCTCGCGCAACATCACCACGTCGGCATCAGTTAATATACTGGGTTCTCCCCAATAATCCACCTCATTATTAGGCCATATCCTACCCGGACGTCTCCAATACCCGTCTGTCGCCATGACATCCACTTCAACCCTCTCATCCTCTTCGACGCTATTGCTTTAATTTTGAGATGAGCAACGAAAGTCGGATCTCACCGATAATACTCAAAAGCCAGTTCAATCAACTCGGAGTCGTGATACATACTAATGGAATCCGAGGACGTCCGACTCGAAGAACTGATGCTATCAACTTTCTCGGTGCCCATGATTCGATTACAAAAGAAATTGAAAGAAATCGAAATGCAATACAAAAGTTAAGAAAAAGTTATGCGCAAAAGCATACCCAAAATACACCGAAAATTCAAGCAAAACCCGAACAAAGCATGGAAAGTAAGCACGAAAATGTGAGCAAGTTGCAATTGAGGATTAGGAATCAAGAGTCCGAGAATTCTTTTTCGAAGATAAGAACAGTAAAAAATCTCTCTCGATGCCAGATTACAACTATTTATACCCAACAAATTTCGACCGTCAGGGTTCCTAAATAGGGGCGCGTGCAACCGACGCGACTTATAATCTCAAATGGCACAACCTTTTGCCTGACAAAGCCTATGCTACACGTATTGCCCTATTAATATGGTCTTTACCACTTTTTTATTACGGCGTATCTTTTCGCACGTCACAGTTAATTTAGAACCGTTACGCTCCTTTGAATATTCAAGCACTATCAGATTAATTGAGACAGAATTTTGCCCAAGTGTTCCCACTTCGGGAAACGACCGTCACTTTAGAATTCGCTTCTCACTTTGGTCACTACAGAATATAAGAGCACCTCGGTATGGCCATGCCCAATTCACAACATATTTCCAGCTCAGATTCACCAACTACTTTTTACGATGTCAACGACCATCACTAAAGTATGCCCGCTTACACCGGGGCCCTCTCTGTTATCATTCGACCTGCTAATCTGTATTATTCGTGTAAAACCACGTGTTACACGAGCCATTACTGGTGCTAGCCACACTTCTCACCCCGGTTCAAATTTTAACCGTACTTCAGCTCAACCAGAAGAAGACCGACCTGCCCGCTGAAAACCGAAGTCACCACAAACCGAGGTCACCACACCCAAATCAAGTGACAAGGCGCACACGCGACATTTTCAAACACCATGAGAAATCTCATCATTCAAGTGGGTCCCGCCTACATGACCGCCCATCCAAAAAGCTACTTTACGTAAAAGTGGTTGTACACCTCGCCATGCGGGCCCAAAAAGATACTATAAATAGAAGATCTTTATACTTGTACAGGGATCGAACTCTGAACATTTACATATATACAAAAAGCCTGACACTTTTCACCTCGGATCGCGGCCATTGTGCTTGTTTCGATGCATGCTTTACGTTCATATCAATTAAAACACCTTGCTAATCTCATATTAAATCGTTATTAATAACCATACAACAACAGGTTCACTAAATTCAATTTATAGCAAAGGGATAGTGGATCTAAATGCTGATGTTCTTTTAGAAGATGCCCTGTATATGCATTAATTTAGATATAATCTTCTCTCAATCACTCAGTTATGTGATAAAGCAGTTTCAGGTGTTTCTTTACTAACTCACATTGCCCTTTAGAAGACAAAGAGAACAACATAACCATTGAGTTTGGTCAATTGAGTTGCAATCTATATGTACTGAGATGTGCTCCTACTGGTAGGGCTACAGACGCCATGGCCGCTTGTAACTTGGCTTTTGAAAGGTGGCACAGAAAGTTAGGACATGTCTCCTACTCCACTTTGAAACATATGTCTTTCCTAAAGAAGGATTGCAACAGGGAGAATGAAGAATTGATTCATGTCTGTGATGCCTATCTAAGGGCTAAACAACATAGACAGCCTTTCCATGCTAGTGGTCCTCAAACTGCTACAGTTTTTGGGCTGGTTCATATGGACATCTGGGGTCCTTTTAAGGAGGACAACTTGACTAATACTCCTTTCTTCCTGACACTGGTAGATGATTTTAGCAGAGGCATCTGGATTTATCTTATGGCTCATAAGTCCCAAGCCGATAAGTTGATTCAATCTTTCATCCACATGGTTGAGAAGCAATTTGACTGTCCAATAAGAAGGATGAGATCAGACAATCGGAAGGAGTTCTTAGAAAAGGAGTTGCAGGCTTTCATTAGCCAGAAAGGGATTGTTCATGAGACCTCATGTGTATACACCTCAACAGAATGGGACTGTGGAAAGGAAGCATAGACATTTGCTTGAGGTTTCTAGAAGCTTGTTGTTTCAGTCTGGAGTGCCTCTAAATTTTTGGTCATATGCAGTACTTGCAGCTGCTTATGTGATTAATAGGACTCCCAACTCATTATTAAATTAGGAATCACCTTTTGAGCGGTTATACCACAAGAAACCTGATTATACACAACTCAAGATCTTTGGCTGTTTAGCATATGCAGTTGACACAAGGCCAACTAAATCCAAATTGGACCATAGAGGCTTAAGATCTGTGTTTATTGGCTATGAGATTGGAAAAAAAGGGGTATAAACTATTCGACATCCGAGAGCAGAGGGTATTTACAGCTAGAGATGTGATTTTCTTTTAAACTGACTTTCCACTTCACAAGCAACTATTGGATCTTCATGATACAACCATCCTGCCACTAGTTGTTCCTGAAGAACCTCATGACAAGACCATAACCCTTCCCAGTACTGCTCTACTTCTCCCACCAATGGATGGCACACACCCTGATGTGAGGAAAAGCCTTAGAACCAGAAGACCCCCTAGATGGCAGCACGATTACGTATGCTCACCAAGTGATCAGAATGCTGCTCTCAGCTTTTGACATTTTAATGGGCAATATCTCCTTGATCAAAGAGTCTGCCCACTATCATGAGGCTAGTAAAGTTTCAGCTTGGGTGCAAGCCATGAATAGTGAGATTGCTGCATTAGAAGCTAATAACACATGGTACATCACCAATTTTCCAAAGGGCAAGTAAGGCTATAGGCTCCAAATGGGTGTATAAGGTCAAAAAGAAAGCTGATGGAAGTGTGAATAGATATAAGGCTCGGTTGGTAGCCAAAGGATACAATCAAGTGGCTGATGTAGACTACTTTGATGTGTTTTCACCTGTGGCCAAATTGGTCACTATTAGGAGGTTTCTTCCTGTGAGTATTATGCATGGTTGGTGTCTTCATCAATTGGACATTAATAATGCCTTTTTGCATGGCTTTCTTTCTGAGGAGGTGTTTATGAAACCACCACAAAGTTACACCAAAGCAAAGGCAGGTGAGTTTTGCAAGTTGAACATGAGCCTCTATGGTCTTAAACAAGCTTCAAGAGAATGGAATAGTGAGTTGTGCAAGAAATTATCCCACTTTAGTCTCATTCAGTCCTCACATGATACTTGTCTGTTTACCATCACAAGAGGGGGTCATTTTATGGCAGTCCTGGTTTATGTTGATGACATTTTGCTCACTGGTTCGAGTGCCAACTTAATCACAAATTTCAAGGGCTATTTAGATGAGGCTTTTACCATTAAAGACTTGGGGCTGGCCAAGTTTTTCCTTGGCATAAGGATTCACAGGACTCCAGCAGGGGCTTTCTTATTCCAAAGAAAATATATTCTTGATCTTTTGGGACATTTGAACATGCTGGCTTGTACACCTACTGCATCACCCCTACCCCATGGTATACGATTGCATTTAGAGGATGGTTCACCACTTCAACAACCTGATCAATACAGAAGACTCATTGGCCGCTTGTTATATTTGAACATGACCAGGCCTGATGTCACATACTCGGTGCAACAACTCAGTCAGTTTGTAAGCTCTCATCATACCTCATTGGGATGCGGCCCAAAACATACTGAAATATCTCAAAGGGACTGCCTCTCTTGGCATCTTCTTTCCTTCTGGAAGCTCTTTCTCCATTAATGCCTATAGTGATGCTGACTGGGCTTCATGCAAGGAATCTCGCAGGTCCATCATGGGTTATTGTGTGCTTCTTGGTGACTGGTTGATTTCTTGGAAGAGAAAAAAGCAGCAAACTATCTCAAAGTCCTCTGCTGAGGCCGAGTATAGGGCCATGAACTCGGTTTTTTCAGAATTGCTATGGATATCCTTCATTGCTCGCGACTCTCAGCTGCAGTTAAAGCTCCCATTTCCTTTATGGTGTGACAATCGTGCGGCTCTTCATATCACTGCCAATCACGTCTTTCACGAACGCACGAAGCATCTTGAGCTTGACTGTCACTTTGTCAGGAACAAATTCAAAGCCGGTTTTGTGCTACCTTCATTTGTGAGCTCTCGGAACCAACTTGCGGATATCTTCACCAAAGTCCTCACTGGTTCACCTTTCAAAGAGTTGCTGGTCAAGTTGGGAATGCGTGTTGCTCACCACGGCCCAACTTGAGGAGGGGATGTTAGGAATGTGATCACTATGATAATCACATTCATTATCTTGCTAATTTTCTTTTCTTTTCTGTTATTCCTCTTTTTTAAGTATTAGCTAATGTCGCGTTTATGTTTAAAATGCTTCCTTTAAGTTTCTTTTATGACTATCATCAAAGACGACGTCGTATTGGGCTATGCATGTGTATGACGTGTGTTCCGTACGTACACTGCATATATTAGTAGTTTTACTGGTTCTTGTACTGTGATTTTCCTTGATTAATGAAAATGAGGTTTATTCTCCCAAAATGAGCGATTAAGCTTTTCTTCAAAATTGTTCGGGGAAGCTAAAATGAATTTTTATAAACTAAGGGGGGGAGGGGTGGGGGGGTGGGGTGTATTCATTTAGGATTCTATAAGACTTTTTAAGATTTTCCTAAAAATTGGATTTTATGGGGTTTTATCAATTCTCACGGATTCTCAAGAATTCTATAGGATTTATTAGAAATCCACAAAAGTTACCTCTAGTATTCTTCAAGACTTCTATAAATTTCATCTGGCTATTCAAGAGTTCTATAGTTTTTTTTTTTTTTTTGCATTAAATAAACATCAACATTAATATGAAAATATATCGTTTTGAGAATTTATGGAAAAATTATATAAATTAAAAACTATATTCTGGTGTGAGACAACTTTCTATCACTTTTTTCTAAATTAAAAAAAAAAGCAATACAAAATTTTTACTATAGAATATTATATTTTTATTTAAATTATTTTTAAAATGTGATTATATAAATAAAAAATATGATTATACTAGTTTGGCCCGACTAATCCTTTTTCCAAAATTTATATGTGGTCCTGGCTAAACGGGGCAAAAATTCATAACGGTCTTAAAAAAAAGTGTAACTTATTTATAAAAAAAACAAGATTAAAAAATATAGAACATAGTAAGAAAAGACAGAAGGGAAGTTATAACCATTGAGAATTTAAAAAATAGAAATTCGTGATCAAGAAGAACATTCACAAGTGGTTTTGAAATCTGGCACGACCAAGTTATGATGACCAATATTTCCATATATATTTCTTGGTTCATGAAGTTCAGGCACACTCATGCCCGACCTAAATATTGACCAATTGGTTATATACATACGTAATAATTAAAAATTTCTCTATGCGATTCTCTCTGCGATTTGGGGCAAAAAAACCTAACATGTCTCTCTCAAATCTTCCGCCGTTTTGCCTCCTTCGATGACGGTGGGGCTCGGCCGGCGGTCGCCCCTTACCGCTCTCCCCAAGCTAGACCTCGTGCGCCCCACTTTTGCTGCGACTTGGTGCGATGCGGCTCTCCATCGAAGGCGGTATTGAGAGAGGAGGTGTCGTCTTCCTAGTCGGATTCCGGTGCAACGGGAAGCCTCGCTTTCCTGTTGCCGGCGAATCTTCGTTTGCAGGTGGTAAGTCCTCTCACTCTCTGGTTTTGGTTTTGAATGGCATCCCCTCCGAGGGTTCCTA
>CACSLK010008332.1:2338835-2364103 GCA_902706635.1 Striga hermonthica | reverse complement strand
CTAAAAGGTTTGTTATTGTAACTTAAAATATTAATAATATAATTTATAGAAAACAACAAACAAGATATTGTGTGTCGTAACAACATAATAACAATATAACATATGTAAAACAACACAAAAATAACTTTCTATTAACAATAAAATGTCAACATAAGTTTTATAGCAAATATATGAGATAGTGAAAGCCACAAAAAAATGAAAAAATAAAAAAATCACCATTACAATAATCGAACAACATGAAAACAATTTTTTTATAAAAAAATAATATCACGGTTATTAACAGCTACAACTAGAGGTTTTATGATCACATTAGCCTCTAAAAATACAAATGCATGACAAGCCCGCCGATCACAGGTTGAGCCCATCGGATGTTGCAAGCCTCCAGAAGCTACTGCCCACGCGCACGAACCACCACTTAAGCACTGCCACCCGTTGTCACTGGGTCAGCAACCCTCGCACAACCCAGTCATCGCCGTTAGAACCTACCAATTTTCTAACTCATTCATAAAATCCATCATCTACGCACAAAACTCATAAATAAATCGCTGCAAAATTCACCAGATAACATATCAAAAATTCGAGTCTCACCGAAATTTCTCTTCTAACAAATAAACAATGTTCAACAACCAAATAAGACCAAATCAATCGAGTTCTCATTGTATTTTGTTTTTTCAAGATCAAACCAAAAACTCATGATTTGGGTTCCAACATTTCAGCCAAGGCCTAATTGGGACTCATCCACCATGTTCGTCATTTGATATGTGGTCGAATTTGCAAGCCTCGCCTTGTTCTCAACTGTCAGTCACAACCTAAGGTCGTACAACAACAGCACAACCAGACATGGACGACATGCATCGACGAGTTACAACTGTTGTGACCAGTTGAATGCAGGCCGACCAGATTGGGCCTGGTAACATAGACCGATGGCCGCACTCAGGTCATCAGTCGTGCCACCGATGGCCAACGCCGAAATTGGAACCACTACCGCAATCGTCCATCGCCGCCACTCTCTACTAGAACCTCGCAACTTGTCAACAAAGATCTAGTTTTTGCCATTTTACGAAAAGAAATCTATATATATAATTGCAAAATATTTAATAAAATTATTTTCTTTTCCCTAAATTTCGGTTACAGTCCTATGTTATTATTATTTTTACTATTATTTTTTCATTAATCCACACTATCCCACTAATGCTAAAATATTTCCTTTCTTACATTTTTTAAAGTTAATTAAGACAAAAAATTTGTATTACATGTTAGTTAAATAATAATTATATTTTTTATTCTATCATTATCATGTCATTGTTATTATTAAAATTAACTAATTATGTTTACACTAAATGATACATGAAAGTTACATAAATATAAAAAAATATATTGTAAAACTTTTGTTTAAGTTATTTATTCTAAATCAACATGATAAGTTTTCAGTTATAAAAAAAATTACTACCTCATGTTCATTATAAATGTCGTTTTGACTTTTTTGATTCATCTATTTTGTTATGTATCTAGACATATTAATGTCTAGATACATAACAAAATGGATGAATAAAAAAAGTCAAAACGACATTTATAATGAATAGGAGGGAGTACATTATTTCATATCTTTTTTTTTTTCGAAACGATAAATATACTATTAAAAGCAAAAAAGTGCAAAAATTACAGACTACAAGATCCCAAAAAGATAATGATGGACCCCAACAGGGTAATCGTACAGGGGCCAACGGCCCAAACCAAAAACACACCTAAACACCAGAAAACAGAAGCTGAGAGGACACGCACATGGCGGCCTAAATAACTCAACAAACGACAACAAAGGCAAATGATAAACAGAGCCACTGCACACTGCCTAGCCTGTAATCATTACCAAAACTAAACCACACAGAATAGAAAACACAAACTACCAAAGGGAAGGATCTGAACAAACTAAACACAAAAACTAACAAAACTAAAGCAATCCTCTCCCGGAAATCCGATGAACCGAACCAGAAGCTACATCCGACTCTCGACCAGGCCCCTAGCCAAGACCCACCCCCGAAACTGCACGAGGCCTATACAAGAGGCAGGCCCCCGCCCCCGAACCTGGTCAAGGAGCCTGAACCCTCCAACCGAGGGAGAACCAGCACGGCAACCCCAACTAGTACAACCAGAGTCCTGCTAACACCACTAGCCAAACTTGGGTGTACCGGATCCCGAACCTCCCCGATAGCTGAGAGAGGTAGGATAGTCGCCCCATGCCCGAACCCCAGCCCCGACAGCAGCCACACATATCGCACAGTAGCCACTGGGGCCCCAACCCGACCACCGCCCAACGAAGCCCCCTGACTTCCCCGAAATAACCCAACCTGCAACCCCTTGCCGGCGCCCAAAACCACAGACCACCAATCCTAGCCCAGCCACCCACCCCAGCCAACCACCTCCCCCGAATCATCCCAAGCAACCCAGCTCCGACAATCCTAAACCAAACCACAAGCCCTAACCGGAACCTGCAACCACCGAAACGCCCAAAAAAAGGGAACCACCCGCCAGCCAAGGGAGGGAACGAAAACAGGGCACCCATCCAAGCCCCGCATCCCCACCAAAGGACAGAGACAATGAAACAATCGGGCGATGCAAAGGCCCTTCCGACGACGCCGAACAAGGGGGAAGCAAGGAATTGAGCCGCTGCAGAGAAGCCCGGAGGGAATCGTCGGCGGGGTTGGGCGGGCGGCCAGAGACGGCCGCTAATCCGACCACCCACCGCCGGAGGAGACCCACAGAAGATGATGAAGGCGATAAACATATTCATATGTAATTAAATAGTTATGTACTATTTAATTTAATCAATTATCAGATTTAATTTTTACCATTATACAATTATCTAATTATTTTAATATTATATGCATACATTATAATACTTTATTTATATATATATGTAAATGCACAAGATCAAATAAAGTTTAATAAATAAAAGAAGCAAAAGACAATTAAATCTTGGGAGAAAGAATAATTAAGAAACGACAATTGAAAGAATGAAAAAAGGAACATTGATTACGGCAAAAAGAAAGGCAATGACATATTTTTTGAAAAAAAAAAATGAATCAGAACTGTTACAGAAAAAAGTTGATCATTAGTTAAAAAGATAAATTTGAATTTTTCATACACATAAGACGATATAAATGGATAAAAGTGGAATAACATACACAATAGTACAAATGAGTAATAAATATTGTAAAAATTATTATGAATAAGTGGAATTTACCACTAATAATAATCTTATCAATTGCATTATTATACAGAAATGTGTGATCTTGTATTGAAGTGTGTGCTTGTATAGAAATGTGTGAAATGTGATAGGCTAATTCATGATTGAAAGCTTTAAAATTGGCCTATAAAAAGACAAATAAGCATTGTGATGTAGATACGGAAAAGAAGAAAGAAAAATCATATTATAATCTATATCTCGTTTTTATATTGTGTTCTTTATCTTCTTCGTATTTTATAACACGTTATCAGCAAAAACGCTCTACCCGCTCACAAAGGTAAGGAATACATGGTAAGATGATATTTTTAAGGTTTATTTGCATATTACTAACTATTAAGAAAATAATTCCAAGTTATAATAAATACTTCATATTATTATTTGTATTTATATAACACCAACAAAACGGTTTACTTAGTAATGTGGTGTGAAATTTATTACTACTTATTCTTGTACCCACCGTAATATTTATCGAGTAATGTGGAGCGATTTTTTTACTTGTTTTGTTAAAATATTCATTAAGTAATTCGAAAAAATTTCTAAGCTAATATACATGATTAATTAGAGTTTTTATAATTTATCATGAACACATATTGTATCATTAATATGTTCTTTTAATAATAGAAATAATGAAAAAAAAAAATTAAACCAACGGCTATTTAACAGTTATTTTTCTAACGGCTATTTACCAATATTTATATATAACACTACGCTTCATATACACAATCCAAACCCTTAAAATATATTCTCTTCAAATAAGAAAAAAAAAATGTTTGATCCATTACTTCTAATTACCATTATGTTGGTTATTATATACGCTTTAGAAATTTTCACAATGTTGTATCATATTGTTGAATTTATATTTTATGGTTTAGGTCTTTGTCTAATGTGTTTCTTATTAGTTGTTCTGATTTGTTTCAAATATGTATGCTTATATATATAAATTTCTCAAATCTAAGTATTGATGTTGTGTTTTATAGTTATCAGGCAAATCTGGTCAAGCTCGAATTTGAGGCCCTTGATATCTCTGGGAAAAATTACATTTCATGGACAATGCCGAAATTCACTTGGCTGCAAGGGAATTGGGAAAAACAATAATCTCCCCAAATGATTCATCAATAAAAAGATAAAGCTAAAGCAATGATATTTCTGCGACATCATTTGAATGAGGGAATGAAAAATGAGTATTTAACTGTGAAAGATCCTGCGGATCTTTGGAAAGCCTTAAAAGAAATGTATGATCATCAGAAAATAGTAATACTCCCTCTGGCTCATTATGAATGGATGCACCTACACTTCCAATATTTTAAAACTGTAAACGAGTACAAGTCAGCAATGTTCCGCATTTGCTCGGTATTGAAATTATGCTGGGAATACATAATTGATTACGATATGCTAGAAAAAATGTTGTCCACATTCCGCGCATCCAACGTACTTTTGCAGCAACAATACAGAGCAAAAGGCTTTGTGAAATATTGTGAGTTGATTTCTTGCTTGTTGCTAGCTGAACAAAATAATGAGCTGTTAATGAAAAACCATGAATCTAGACCTACGGGTTCTACTGCGATCCCTGAAATAAATACTATAATATTTAGACAGGGAGACAAAAATAAAAACAACCAAACACATGTGCGTGGATATACCTCGGGACGTGGCCGTGGTCGTGGATGTAGCCGTGGATATGGTCCAGATCGCCGATTTGGCCGAGGCCACAGATTTCACCGAGGGTATAACTCGGGCCGAGAATATAATCGTAGACAAGGCCATAACTATGCCCAAAATTATGAAAGTGGGAGAAATTTCCAACCAAAATTTGAACAGAATAATGTGACAGAAAATTTTACAAAAAATAATGATGAAAAGACATGTTATCGATGTGGAAAAAAGGGACATTGGACACAAAATTGTCGTGCTCCGAGACACATTGTTGATAATTAAAGATTCCCAGAAATCAAAAGATAATAATATAGAAACTAATTTTATGGTTGGGGAATCCTCCGAAAATGATGCAACACGTGTGGATGATGACTATGACATCGATGACATATTGAAACTGGATTTTGCCGATGCAGTATTTGAAGACAGAGCTGGAAATGACCAAGAGAATAACTGATGATAATTTTTTTTTATGTATTGCTTTCTGAGTTTTATTGTCTTAGTGTGTGGACTACTTTTATATGTATTTCGAATTTGATCAATAATAAATGTTGTTTTCTTTTAGATCATGGATCGGTCTCGAATCCAAAATGGAGATATATGTCTTGCAGATCGTGCCACTACTCATACTATACTCAAGGACAGAAAATATTTCGTTAACTTGAAATTAAATAAAGCAAAAGTAAACACAATATCCGGAAGTGTAAAGATAATTGAGGGTTCTGGAAAAGCCATATTTTTTATGATGAGAGGTACAAAATTTATAATAAATGATGCGCTATTATCCCCAAAATCAACAAGAAATTTGTTGAGTTTAAAAGATATACGTGTGAACGGATATCACATTGAGACTATGAATAAGGGGGGAGATGAATATCTTTGCATTACCTCAAATATTGCGGGAAATAAATGTATTTTGGAGAAATTACCAGCTTTATCCTCGGGCTTATATTACACCTGCATTCATATTATCGAGACTTATGCTACAACAAATCCAAAGTCGATTGGAATGTTTAAACTTTGGCACGATCGACTTGCTCACCCTGGCTCGATAATGATGAGAAGAATTATTGAAAGTTATGATGGTCATCCATTAAAAACCAGAGGATATTTCAATCACATGAATTGTCATGTGCTTCATATTCTGAACGGAAATTGATAGTGAGACAATCACATACTAAGGTCGGAAAAGAATCACCATTATTTTTAAAAATGATTCATGGTGATATATGTTTACCTATTCATTTACCTTGCGGTCCATTCAGATAGTTTATGGTGTTGACTGACGCCTCTAGTAGATGGTTCCATGTGAGTTTGTTGTCCACTCGAAATGTGGCATTTGCTAAATTACTTGCTCAACTTATCAAACTAAAAGCTCAATTTCCCGATCATATTATCAAAAAGGTCAGACTTGACAATGCTGGTGAATTTACATCTCAAGCATTTAATGATTATTGTATGGCTATTGGCATTGATATTGAACATCATGTGGCACATGTTCACACCCAAAATAGTTTAGCTGAATCATTAATTAAACGACTGCAACTTATAGCCAGACCACTGATAATGAGAAGAAAACTACCCACTTCTGTATGGGGACATGCTATTTTGCATGTAGGAAATCTAATTCAGATTCGACCAAGTGCATATCATAAATACTCGCCATTACAGTTGGCATTTGGTCGAGAACCAAATCATTTACATATAAGAATATTTGGTTGTGCAGTATATGTACCAATTACTCCACCTAACTTACGAAAAAATGGGGCCTCAAAGAAGGTTGGATATGAATATCAATCAATAATCAAATACCTTGAGCCCAAAACAGGTGATGTTTTTACAGCTCGGTTTGATGATTGTCATTTTAATGAAAATTATTTTCCCCCCTAGTTGGGAGTGCAAAATCAATTTAGCGAAGCATTGAGTGGAATATATAATCATTATCATATCTTGATCCTTCCACTAAACAAAGAGAGCAAGAAGTTCAAAACATCATACACTTGTAAAATATTGCAAATCAATTGTCAGATGCATTTATTGACGCAAAAAGGGTGACCAAATCACATGTTGCAGCTATAAATGCCCCTGCTCGAATAGAAATTTCAAAAGAAGTGGAGAATGAAAATATACCGAATGAATCAAAGACACGATTGAAATGAGGAAGACCAATTGGGTCTAAGAATAAGAATTCTCGAAAGAAACGAAGAATTGTTGATCCGAATTTGATGAAGAATCAAGAAAATCATGATGATGAAAAAAAATTCGGGTAATAAAGAAAATGTTGAAATCTCCATCAATTACATAATGGCTAATTTATAAAATATAGCCAGTATTTTGTACGCGGTGGCAATAATAGCCTCTATCTTTACGAATTGGCAATATTAGCCAACAACTTTCAAAATTTCGAGATTATTACCCAAATTCAACCAAATTCAACATATAAATTGCAAAATAAAGTTAGTATCTTTTTACGAAGTGGCAACATTAGCCATCGAATTTGGTCGGACATGGGTAATAACTCCCAAAATTTGAAAGTTGTTGGCTAATATTGCCAATTCGTAAATATGATGGCTAATATTTCTACCTCGTACAAGATACTGGCTATATTTTATGATTAAACCATTACATAAGTAATGGAAAATTTTGGAAGCGAGATGAAATCGTGAATATTGATGATGCATTCGCATATATGGAATCACAAGAAATTGACAAGGAAGTTGAGGATCCTAAACCAAAATCTATGATTGAATGTCAGAAAAGACATGATTGGGACAAGTGGAAAGGTGCTATTCAAGCCGAGTTAGATTCACTTAATAAACGAAAGGTTTTTGGACCTATTACCATTATACCAAAAGGCATAAAACCTATTGGATACAGATGGGTTTTGTCATTAAAAAAAATGAGAAAAATGAGATCACAAGATATAAAGCTCGCCTTGTAGCACAGGGATTCTCCCAAAGGACTGGGATCGATTATGATGAAACATATTCCCCTGTATGGATGCAATTACTTTCAGATACTTGATCAGTTTAGCAATCCATGAAAATCTTGAGATGCGTCTCATGGATGTTGTGACTGCTTACTTATATGGATCGCTAGACGCCGACATTTACATGAAAATTCCAGAAGGAATCAGAATACCCGAAGCACTAAAGTCCAAACCTAAAGAGTTATGTATGATAAAGCTGCAAAGATCATTGTATGGTCTGAAACAATCCTGGCGTATGTGGTATAATTGTTTGAGTGAACAATTGCTAAAACAGGGATACATAAATAATAAAATATGCCCATGTGTCCTTATAAAAAAAACACAAGATGGAGTTGTGATATTGCTATCTATGTCGACGATCTTAATATTATTGGGACAACAAATGAATTTCAGGAAGCAATCACTTTACTGAAAGGCGAGTTTAAAATGAAAGATCTTAGACAAACCAAATATTGTCTCGGCTTGCAAATAGAACGAGTCCAAAATGGGATATTTGTCCATCAATCTAATTACACTAAAAGAATATTGAAACGATTCAATATGAACAAGGCTAATGTAACACCCCGCCTTATCATGAAAATCAGAGCGCGCTTTTCGCAATTATATTCAAAATAAAACATTTTACATTGAGAACTACTGATTCGGAGTGCTACTAAAATACATAACTGACTGACAAATCTGAACTTTTGATTTTGAAAAACCAACTAACAGTTCGTCGACTGATCCATTTGACAAAGAATGACGAACAGTAAAACATCAGCGGAAACTGTAGTGGTGAAACTGGATAGCAGTACCGTGATCGTGAAAACAAGTTATCTGAAAATAATAATGGCACTGCTATGCCGAATTCAAACTGTACAGAACATAATTTAAGCTTTATAAGCATAAAGCTTAGGTAATTTAAACTTTATAAGCATAGTCCCGAACAGCTCCATCATCTCACTCCTCTGACCCGACTTCATGACCTGAAAAACATGATAAAAGTGGGGCGTGAGCACTCAAGTCCACTGTGCTCCGTGGAAACTCATACTAAAGTAAACAGTGAAAATAATTACAATAACATGATCCTGGCATGAACATGAACATGAAACCGGTACTGAATAATCATGATCTGATACTGATGGTGAGATAACATCATCACCTGCCTGATACATGAACATCTGCCGGCACAAACTAATACCGGATACCATGTGCACATTCTAGTGGGAAGATTAGGGCCATTAGAACCCAGAATGGGCCGGCGACCATTCCGAGCGGATACTGATAATACATACCTCAAACATGGTAGAATAATTATAATCAATGTAATACCCAGTCTGAGTCCCCACCTGAACTGCTGATCTGAAAATGTAAGTGTTGATATCTGGATCCTGAACAAACTGAAAATAATATAAACAATTACTAACTACTATGCTCAGACTGATAAAATAACTGTTTAATATGTTAAGATGCTCTACTGGACTTTAACATGAGATCTGGACTTAACCGGTAAAACCGGAACTGAATAAACTCGGAACTGAACTGACATGAATTTACTGAACTGAACCGGACTCGGAATTTAACTGAAAACGGAACATGAATCATGAACCGGGACCGAAAATAATAACTTATGGTCAAAACCGGTCTAAGCTGATTGAACCAGATCTGAACCGGTCCGGCCAGACCGCCAGTCTGCTGGAGCCGGGTGGTCAGCCGTTGACTCGTTTGACGGGCCTGCCAAGGCCGCGTACGATACTAGCCGCGGCACTGGCTGCTGGGCATGGCCTGCGTGACAGACGTGCCATTGGTGCGTCGCATACACGATGCTGGACATCAGCGGGCGTGCTGCGTGCACTGGACAGGGCCATCGGGTGCTTGCTGTGCACAACCAACGGTCAACTGGACGCTGGGCTACTGACTGGCACTGCCAAGCGCTCCGGGCGCTGGCCTTGTACGCCACTGGCGCTGCTGGGCGCTGCCGAGCGTCGTAGCAGGCAACTGGGTACGTGCACTGGCATGCACAGTGCACAGCTGGCGTGCACATGCACTGCCAGTGGACTGTCGCTGCGCGCAGGGCTGTGAGCGATGCCCCACGGGCATGCGCACACGCTGTCCGCTGTGCTGGCTGACTGCCGACCTTGCTGCCGCTATGTGCGGACAGCTCGGCCACGACCGGCCCTTCCCAGCCGTTTGGCGATTTCTCTCGACCGATCCAACATGAAACGACATAACATAACTTAACATGATCTTGCATACTGAATTCACTAAAAAATCATAAACTTTGTCCGATGGAATCGAACGGTGTCGAGGCGTGCGCACCGTGCGCCCGTGTCCGGCGTTAAGCCGATCCCTCGACTAAACATGAAATTTATCCGACCAACTTGACTCAACTGACTAAAAAATGACTTAAAATGATCAGTTAAACATGAATTGCACGGGCAATTATGATCATACTGAAAGATAACATGATAGGGCATAAGATGGCCTGTGGACGTGCGCTATAGTCGCTGCCGACTTCCTTAGGCCAAATCAAAGGCAAAACCACAACTTGTCTCGACCTATCTTCCTATACTGAACATGAAATTATCTAACATGATTAAATGAACAAGAATTGCATAGGAGTTGCCAGATGAAAACGAACTTTACTCGGTCATGGCCTAATATGGCCTAAACTGAACCTTTAATGACATTTCCTTGCATTTCTTGACATGAATTGAATAAACTGAACTTAACATGATCTAATTAACATAAAAGGATGCTGGATATGAGGTTACCTTCTTAGTTGTTCGGCTAAAATCACAAGAACGGACATAGTCCTTTGATCCCGTGCGTGTGTGCATGAAAATAATCTTAAACTTGCTTAACTTATACTAATTATTGGCTGAACATATAGCTTATGCAATAAGCCATATCTCTACCATAACCTCAGATTTATAAGGGAGAATCGATGATGAAATTGAAGAGGAAAGGCTCGGCCAATGGCCTCTCGCCACTGGTCGTGCGTTGAGGGCCTTAGGTGGCCTTTTAAAAGCTTAGTCATGACCTTGTTACACCTTGAACCTCCACATGTATAATGTTATGATGATCGTTCACGTGGAGTGTGGAGAACCTAACCCTCGACCATTATGTGCTTAAGCATAGCTTAAGGTGTGCTTAGCGCATGACGAGCGGCCTTAGGCGTGCTTATGTGCACTAATGACCGTGCTAAGCTTGCTTGGTGCTAAGCTAACATGGTTACCTTTAAACATGATTAACCTTGAACTAATTCTCATTAATGTTAATTAATCATTATTAACATTAAGCTAATCATAATTATTTTAAGCTAATTATGATTAATTAGCTTAAACATGAATTAAGTTAATTAAGCAAGAGTTAATGACTATTACTTAATTAATGATGGACGGTGTACCAATGTGAACGCACCGCTGTATCGGAAAACCTAACTTGACGTAAGGAACTCTAACTAAATTAATTATCGGAAAAATTATTCCGAACATGAACATATATTCACAGGTATCCCACATTGGTTGTGAAGGAGAACGAAGCATGCCTTATAATAGGGTGTGGATACCTTCACTAGTAGGACGCGTTTTGGTGAGCTAGCTCCCAAAGGCAAAACCGTGAGGGAATGATCTGGTGTATACCCAAAGCGGACAATATTCTACTACGGGTTGACTGGACTGTTACAGTGGTATCAGAGCCAGTACACGGACTGGTGTGCCAGCGAGGACACTGGGCCCTCCAAGGGGGGTGGATCAGGTCAGGTATCCCACATCGGTTGTGAAGGAGAACGAAGCATGCCTTATAATAGGGTGTGGATACCTTCACTAGTAGGACGCGTTTTGGTGAGCTAGCTCCCAAAGGCAAAACCGTGAGGGAATGATCTGGTGTATACCCAAAGCGGACAATATTCTACTACGGGTTGACTGGACTGTTACAGCTAATCCTTTTAGTACCCCAATGGTCAATCGAACATTAGATGTTGAAAAGGATCCATTTCGACTTTGTGAAGAAGATGAAGAAATACTTGGTCCTGAAATACAATATATGAGTGCAATAGGAGCTCTTATGTATCTTGCTAATTGCACCAGGCCAGATATATCTTTCGCTACCAACTTATTAGCAAGATACAACTCGTCACCTACGAGGAGACATTGAAATGGAATCAAGCATATGTTCCATTATCTCCAAGGGACAACCGATTTGGGATTATTTTACTCAAATGATAAAAAACATGTAATGATCGGTTTTGCAGATGCAGGATATCTATCAGACCCCCATAAGACAAGATCTCAGACTGGATACGTTTTTACAATTGACGGAACTGCATTTTTTTGGCGTTCTCAGAAACAAACATTAGTTTCGACATCTTCAAACCATATTGAGATTATTGCACTTCATGAAGCAACTAGGGAAAGCATCTGGCTCAAAAACATGACTCAACATATTCAACAAGCCAGTGGACTATCGAATAATAAAGATCCAAAGGTGATATTCGAAGATAATACAACATGTGTCGCTCAAACCAAAGAATGATACATTAAGAGTGACAGAAATACACATATCCCGCCAAAGTTCTTCTCATATGCTCAAGAGCTTGAAAGAAACAAACAAATCAAAGTTCAATACATTCGATCAAGCGGTAATGCAGCAGATTTATTTACGAAGGCGCTTCCGACTACAATATTTCGAAAGCACGTACACAATATTGGAATGAGACATTTTCGGGATTTGCACAGATGATAACTCGAGGGGGAGTATGTGCAGCTGTACTCTTTTTTCCTTATCTCGGTTTTTTCACACAGGGTTATTCCAAATAAGGTTTTTATCGAGGCAATATAAACGCACATTTAATAGTGGTAATTCGAATGGAGAGTATTATGAATAAGTGAAATTTACCACTAATAATAATCTTATCAATTGCATTATTGTATTGAAATGTGTGATTTTGTATTGAAGTGTGTGCTTGTATAGAAGTGTGTAAAATGTGATAGGCTAATGCCTGATTGAAGGCCTTAAAATTGGCCTCTAAAAAGGCAAATAATCATTGTGATGAAGATACGGAGAAAAGAAAAAAAAAATCATATTATAATTTATATCCTGTTTTTATATTGTGTTCTTTATCTTCCCCGTATTTTATAACAAAAATAACGTAGAGTGTCATTTTCTCACTAAATGGTTTCGTTAATTTCTCAATGGCTAAAAGGCCCACGAGTAGCTGCAATATATCTTACTTTTTCTCTCTATGTACCCTAAATCCCCAAATTTAGCTTCAGTCGTCGTCATCTTCCTCGAGTGTCTTCCCCCGGCAGACCGTCGAGCCTTTGCCGGCGGATGGCCGTAGCCGCTCAGTCCTTGCCCTAATTTTGTGTTGCCCTTTTTCGCTCGCACAGGTGGAGATTGGTGACCACCCTACGGTCAGGTGTCGCCTTTAGCAGGTTGTCATTCGAGGGCGAGGGTTGTCAGCCTTCCTGGTCTCGCGGTGGTCTGGGTGGTGGTGCGGGGTTGGGGCTTGGGTGTGGCCCTAGTCGCTCGCGTGGTCTGTGGCGGGACGAATGGGGCTGGGGAGTTGCGATTTATAACCCTTGGTCTCGTGGTTCTCTGGTGTAAGGTCAATGGAAGGCCGGCGTTGACGGTCCGCGGACAGCGATGTTGGCCGGGGCCGAGACAGTGGTGGAGTGTGGGGATGTGGATTGTCGCTCTTCCGGTTGTGGGTCGGGTTCTTCTTCCTGGATGGATCGAGCTATGTAGTTCCGGCTTCAGTTAGGCGTTTGACAGTTTTGGGAGTAGGTTCTTGGTTTTCGTTCTTGTCTTTTTTGTGGTAGACCTGGGTTTGCTGGTGATTCGGGTTTGGTTTGTCTGCTCGGGGAAGGGCCTTTTGTTGTTTTCGTTTTTGTTATAGTTTATGTTTTGTGTGTGTCTGTGTTGTCTTGTGTTGTTTTGTGTTTTTGTTGTATTTGAGTTGTGTTTTCTCCCGGGTGGAAATGTGTTATTCTCCTGTTAAGAGCGTGTTATTCTCCTGTTTGGAGTTGTGTGTGTCGTTTGTTGTGTTGTGGGTGAGTTAGAGTAGATGCTTCTAGGCTACCACTGTGTAGGACTCCTAGATTCAACTATTTGGCTGCTTGACTATTCTAGTTATTTCTAGTTGTAATTATATTAATTTATTTTATAATGAATTCTTCGTTTCAAAAAAAAAAAGACCCACGAGGAAGACTGGCAAAAAGCTTAAGACATAGAGAAAATTAAAGAAAATTACTCCAGGCACCATTAAGATATTTTTATTTACACATATATTTGTTATAACTTTTATTTTCAATTATACCAATATTTTTAAAATACACATTGAATTTTTCAATTCTCTAACTCCTCTTTCATTTAATTCTTCTTCACCCTTTCATATTTCTTTTTCTTTCTTTTTCTTCTTATTTCTCGTTCAATTTTTTCTTCAACTTTTTCTTTTCTTCTTCTTCATTCAATATTCACTCCAGCCAATGTGTCACTTAATTTTCTCCCTTTATTTGGATTTATTTTTTCTCAAAAGCATTGATCACCCATTATCTCTTTGACGACACCGACTGAGAAGGTCATGATCGGGGAAGAGCTGCGACAGGAGGTTCGTATGGTGGATAATAGCTGATCAGAGGTCGACGAGATTGCTTGGCGAACCTAACTCCTCTCGTAATTGCCTCTTGCCGCATGTCGTCGTCGTCCATCCCTCCATTAGGCACTGAATCATTTGGGCATGTGAGCCTTTATTGAAGATGTAGAATTGGGTAAAAAAGCTCGAAGCTAATTTGAACCCTAATTTGAACAAGAGGCCGCTGAATCCGCCTCTTACCGCTGTCGACCGGCAGCGGTGGAGGATCATGCAACTTAGGGCTACCAGTGGGGAGGACAATGTCGGCATCCGATTTACTATATATTTATGGTTAATGATGTATTAGTATTTGAGAAAAAGTTTTTCAAATGTTTTGATATATTTTTGTTGCAAAAAATTTCAACATTTACTTGACGATTAATAATAGTTTATGTTCGGTTTATAAACAAAAGTTTTTTAGCCATGTCACGATATTTGATAATATAAATATGTTATAAACTATAAATAAACTAAACATAAACTTATTGATAAACTAATTCATAGATTTGCAATAAAAGGGGATGTTAATGTAAAATTGCTTTTTGTTTTAAAAAAAAATTGTCATATATATGTAAGTTAATTAGAAAAAAAAAAAGATCATTTTCACAAAAAATGGAAAATGTATCTAAAATTGGGCTGGCTTAAGAAAATTTATCGCCCGGCCCAACAGGCTCTGAGCAGAGTAAATGTGAAGTGTTTTCTAATCGAATGATTGGTCAATTTTTAATCATGGCTATGTTCTTTGATCAGAGTACTGTCAATATCTTTTCTCAAATTTGCGACAATGATATGAATTTAATTGGGTTAGAACGAGGGCCCAATTTGTCTGTGGTCCTAAGATATATCGACAATTTTTTTTAGGTCAAGTAAATAGTGAAAATTACATTATTAATTGTAATAATGTACTTTTTACTCATGTAATTGTTTGATTTATTAATATTTAATTTATTTTTTGAATCGTCATTAAGGGCCCGGATTGGCTGAGATATATTAAGCCAGCAAATAAGCCTCATTACTAAAAACGGTACAAAAAATGGACGTCTTTCCTGTTGGATATAAAGTAACCTTATTCGCCTTTTAACATAGTAATGTCATGAAATTGACCGTGCCTAATATTTAACATTACATTAATCTCAAACAAAAATAATGATACCCACATAAACTTGAACAACTTTATCATAAAAAAAGTAATTTACCGCTATATTTTATTTCTTGCCTCACATACTTGAATAGATTAGTCACGTGTACACATCTTCCATGACATTATATTTAAGTTTTAATAGTGAAATGGATTTTACCCGGGCTTCTTCAACTTGCACGGTCTCCGTACCTGCAAGAACTTAATGCCGATAGGGGTCCCGGCGTCGGGCTTCCGATATCTAAGTCAGCACTCGCTAAAATGAGAGAATAGTAATGAATGAAGAGAGAATGAGTTAATGAGATACCTCAACCTCCTTTTATAAGGGGGTGTACCTTTAGAACCCAAGTTGGGCTTGGCCCATACCATTATGCTATGTGATTTAGCTCATGTGTGGATTTATTCTGCAATATATTTATTTTTATCCATTAAAGTCGGTCTAGTATAATATCCTATATCAAGTTTAACATATAAATTCATGAAATTACTTTGAAAATATGCTCTGTGCTCAATTGTATAATCTATTATAATCATTTAATTTTATGATAATAAAATAAATATTAAATTAACATATTTAATACACAGAAAAAAAATTAATAACACCATTATATATATTAATAAGAAAAATTTATAATATTGACATTAATATAAATATATATTTATCGTTTGTATTACAATTAATAAACAACAATATATTGAAATATTAGCATACATATTTTGAAATATCAATGATGGAATAGTATTATTAACATATTCCATAAAATAATTATTAATAATATATTTTAGATTTCATTCTAAATTATATTACCATAGCACAATTTTCTAATAAAATTTAGTCACATTATCAAATAATAGATATGTATAGGGTAGATTGATTAGTTATTAAATAAACATTTTAATTAATTACATGTTTATTGAGATTTTCAAAATGGTTATATCCACCTCAAACATAAACATGTCATTTCCCATTGTCACACATACATATAGTCATTGATTTGATTTAAGTTTTGATAATTAATTTGAAAAGTACACACTCATATTTGTGTGTATCTATTTGTTTTTGCATTAAGAGTGTGTGTAGTGTTTTGAGAGAGTGAGAGAATCTTGTATGATAATGGGAATAATGACAAATAAAAAAATTAAGGGGGTAAAGCCAAGTCCAAATAGAAAAATTAGTTTATTGTGTTGAAAGGATGGGGGCATGATGGGATTGGATTCTCACACATGCACCATATCACTCACTACACAGTACCTTTACCAAAAACATCATACTTGCCAACTTACTTAACTACATTGTTTAAGTTTTTATTTAATCCAACTACATTAATTAAGTACACTCTCACTAAAGACTACTAATTACATCAACATATTACATTATTATATGCAATTGTAGTGATTTCAAAACATGGATTCAATTACTAAATATCATAATTAATTATAAAGTTTTTAAAATGATGTATATATATAATACAGGTCTAGCACCCCGACCGGCTGGAAACCGTCTCGAGCTCGCCTTCCTCGCCGGTAGAACACCGAACCTGCACGTAACTCTCACATCGGAGGGATTTTCCGGCGAAGAGCCTCCAACGCTCAAGTCAGTCTTGACAAGATGAGAATAATGTGTGGAAAAATATGTAAGTATTAGAGATCGTATGTAAAACCTGAGATCTCGCCCCTATTTATAGGGGCGAGTTACCTGTTTTCACGCGCGGCTTGGGCGAGTCGAGTTGATTATCCTCCCTGCTCGTCCGTACAATCGTCTGCCTCCACTATCTTGGTGTTAGAAACGCGTCAGCAAGCGTCAGGGAATGTCAGAAATCGTTATCGCCCTGGACCACTAATCGTGCGCCGCATGTCCTCTTTTCACGTGCTGGAGATTCTCAGAGATCTGGTGTTTCGACCAACTCCGTCACCATCATGAGTTGTAAGGACAGTGGAGAGTGGTCGAATCCCCATTGCAGCTGCTCGACCATCGAACTCTTCGACTAGTGCTTAATGTTGCTAGTAATCCTCCACTGCCATTAAAACCCATGCCTTCTTGACTCCTCGTCCTTGTTGCTTAACTACCACTTGGTCGAATCCTAGCCTATCGGTCCATTTTCATCCGATCGGCTCTACGAACTGGTCCAGTATACAATATCCCATATCATCTAGTCCCCCCACTCTGGTCGAGTCTGAATGACTCGATCTAAGTGTAAGCTTTGTCTGGGCCGCCGAAGTCCCACTCTATTTGTTTCAACCAACCAGCGCGCCCTTTACTTTTCCTCGACCCTTTCCACTGTAATCGCCACTTTGCATTTTTTAATTTCAAACTTCTCTACTTGTCCGCTTTGTCAGGCGCGTCCTTTCATACGTCACATCATTACTTCGAAGTTCGTATCACCTCGCTTCCCACAAAACTTGCCTTTCTCTCTCTTCTCCGTCCGTTAGATCATTGCTTTTCATCCAACGGTTTAGGTCATGATGACCGTTCCCATGCTCTTTAATCGAAGCCCTCATCTTATTCTAATCCAACCATTGACAATCCTTCTCTTCTATCTTCACAGCCTATAAATACCCTAACCCCAACACTTAAGAAAATTTTCTTGAGATTGGCAACATTCCATGACCTGGTCAGTGATCTTCCCTTCGCATCTTTCAAGGAGTATGCACCTCCAGCACGAACCCTCTCGACCAGGTATGGTCCTTCCCAATTGGGTTCCAGATTGCCCACATGTTTGAGCACATCCATTCTTTTCCAGACCAGATCGCCCACCTGGAATCTGCGGATCTTCATTTTCTTGTCATGGGCTGCTCTCATCCTTTTTTTATATACTTCGATTCTGGTCGAGGCCTGCTCTCTGAGCTCCTCGATCGTATCCAGGGCGGCCATCATGAGCTCTTCATTCTGCTCCTGATTGTAAGTGTTTGATCGTTGACACTGCAACTCCAACTCGACCGAGGAAAGTGCCTCCATTCCATAGATTAAGCTGAACAGTGTCTCTCCAGTAGTCGACCTCGGGGTGGTCCGATATGCCCAAAGTACAGATGTCAACTCATCGACCCATGCCCATGAAGCCTTCTCGAGTTTTGTTTTCAACCCATTTAAGATGATCTTGTTGGTCACCTCCACCTGTCCGTTGGCCTGCGGGTGGGCGACAGAGGCAAAATGTTGCTCGATCCCCATCTCTTCACACCATGCCCTGATTCATTTTCTGTTGAATTGCGTCCCGTTGTCGGATATTAGGACTTTAGGGACTCCAAATCTGCAGCAAATGTTGTTGTATAGGAATTGGATTACTTTCTCCTCTGTGATCTTAGCCAATGGCTCGGTCTCCACCCATTTCGTAAAGTAATCGACCGCCACGATCAAGAACTTCCGCTGCCCCGTTGCCTGAGGCATTGGTCCTACCAGATCGATCCCCCACTGAGCGAATGGGATTGGGACACTCATCGTGGCTATTGTCTCCGCAGGTTGGTGGATAAGTGGGCCATGCTTCTGACACTGTAAGCACTTATTCGCCATCTCCTTAGTGTTAGCTTTCATTGTTGGCCAGAAATATCCTGCTCTCAAGATCTTGGCGACCATTGCTCCCGCCTTACTATGGTCGCTACAGCATCCTTCGTGCACTTCTTTGAGGACGTATCGACCTCCCTCCTTCGTCACGCACCTCAAATGTGGCCCAACGTAAGATCGTTTGTAAAGGATTCCTCCATCCTCGAAAAACCTCCTCAGCACCTTCACTGCCCCCTTCCCACAATTCTCTTAAGATTGGGATCTCCAGTCTTTCACCTCTTCAATCTCTGCTACCTCTTCCTCGACTACACTTTTTTCCATGTGAAGCAAGGTTACGCTTCGGCTTTTTGCAGTCTACCAAACTTTGGGCGATTTTGGACAGTAGGTATGCTCGACCATTTTCTCCTCGTGGTATCTGCACTAGCTCGAATGATTGAAACTCCTTCTGTAACATTTTCATTTTGTCCACATAATGTTGTAGCCTCTCCTCCTTTACTTCGAAACCCTCCTGGAATTGCCCCACTACCAGCTGGGAATCTGAATGTACCTGTATCTTTCGAGCACCCCCAGCTATAGCCAACTGTATACCCTTAATCACTGCCTCATACTCCACTTCATTGTTTGATACCCGTAATCCCATATTTGTAGCAAATTCCAGATAGTCCCCTTTGGGCGAGACAATAACATGCCAAGTCCAGCCCCATTCCTCGACACAGATCCGTCCGCGAATAGCTGCCGCACCCTTTCTGACTCCTCCTCAGACTTAGTACATTTCTGTATAAAATCAACCAAATCTTGTGCCTTAATCGCCATCCTTGGCTCATATATGATTGAATACTCACTTAGCTCAACCGCCCACTTCACCAGTCGACCTGACACCGAAGGTCGACCAAGCGTTTGCTCCATGGGCATGTCGTCTGCACCTTCACCTTATGGTTAAGAAAGTAGGGCCTCTGCTTCCTGACCGTCACGACCACCGCCAATGCGCACTTCTCGATCTCTGAGTATCTCAGCTCCGCTCCTTGCATAACTCGACCGACATAATATATTAGGAATTGGGCTACTTCTTCCTCGCGCAACAGCACAGAGCTCACAACCATCTCGCCAATGGATATATAGAGCACTAAGTCTACCCCTTGGACAGGTTTGGCTAACAACGACAAGTTAACAAGCACCCCCTGCAACTCCTTGAAAGCCTTTTGAGCCTCGACCGTCCACTGGAATTTCGAGTTTTTCTTTAATGGTTTGAACAGTGGACCAATTTTCTCCGCGACTTTGGAAATGAATCTGCTCAGCCCCACTATTCGACCTGTCAATATTTGCACCTCCTTCATACTTGTTGGTGGTTTCATCTCGACCACGGCACGGACCTTCTCCGGGTTCACCTAGATTCCTCGACTTGTCACCATGTATCCCAAGAATTTCCCTGCCTTTACCCCGAAAGAATATTTAGCGTGATTGAGCTTCATGCCATTTCTTCTCAACGTTTGGAATGTATCCTTCAAGTCTGCTACATGGTCCGCTTCAACCTTGCTCTTTACGAGCATGTCGTCGACATACACCTCCATGTTCCTACCCAGCTGCTCTTTGAATATTTTATCGACCAACCTTTGATAGATTGCTCCTGCATTTTTCAGGACGAACGACATCACCACATAGCAATATGTCCATTTGCTTGTTATGAAGCTCAATTACTTCCTGTCCTCTCGGGCTAAGGGGATTTGGTGGTAGCCCTGGGATGCATCCATTAAGCTGAGCAATTTGCACCCTGCCGTGGAATCTACCAGCTGGTCGATCCTCGGCAGTGGATATATGTCTTTCGGGCATGTCTTGTTTAGATCTCTGAAATCAATGCACATACTTCATTTCCCTTCTGACTTTGACACCATTACTGTGTTCGACAGTCATTTTGGGAATTGGATCTCCGTAATGTGGCCTACCTTCATCAATTTCTCTACCTCTTGCTCGATTATTCTGTCCATCTCCACCCCATGGTGTCTCCTCCTTTCATTTATCGGCCTCACACTGAGGTCGATATTTAGTCTGTGCTCGATCACCTTTGCGTTAATCCCCGTCAGTTCCTCCACAGTGTAAGCAAAGATATCTGCGAACTCTCGTATTAAATCGACCAGTCGGGTCCTGATCGGTTCCTCCAACTCTTTCCCATTCTTAAATTTTCGCTCATCACAACCTTGAACCATCTGGACCTCCTCAATCTCACCCTCTGGCTGCATGCATCTTTCTTTTTCCCTTCTCTTGATTCTCCTTTTCTTGACCCCCTCGGTCGATTCGGTTCAGCCTCCTTACTTTTCTCCTGCTTTCTCGCCAGTTGTCTATTATTGTTCACCGTTGTTTAGTAACAGCTTCTTGAGGTAAGCTGATCCCCTGCGATCTTGCCCACGCTTTCGCCCACCGGATACTTGACCGTCATGTGGTACATTGATACGACCGCCTAGAACGCATTCAAGCCCGTCCTTCCCAAGATGATATTATACGAAGATTCTACCCCAACCATTACAAACCTCACCACGTGCACTTTCCTCGTTTCACCTGATCTCAACGACATCGTTAAACTCACCTCGGCCATCGACATCACCTCGCCTCCATTAAAGCCGTACAACGTCGTGGCCACCAGCTTCAACTCCAAGTTCAGATGTTTGTTGATCTACGCGAAACAATCATAGAACATTACATCGACCGAGCTCCCCGTGTCAATGAACACCCTCTTCACATCAAACCCCACAACCTCCAGCGTGATGACCAGCGCGTCAATGTGGGGTACCGAAACCCCCTCGGCATCCTCCGCTCGAAAGCTGATCACCGTCATTCGACCAGTAATCCCAATTTCTTCCCTCTTACGCTTTATGGCTCATACATGCCCCTTTCGGGCGTTGTTCGATTCTCCATCTGTCGGCCCCCCAGAAATCATGTAGATAGTACCCTTCTTCACCGGGGCCCCTCCTCCTTGCCCCTCGACCATCATTACCCCGCCTTCTCTTATCCTCCTCACCCCATCGACCACCCCTCTCTCCCCGAGCCTCATCCTTTCCATCATCTTCTCTATCACTCCGCACCACCGAGTCCTCCCTGTACTTCCTCTTCTCCTTACCACGTGGTTGATCACGGATGACAAATTCCTTCAAGTGACCAGCCCTTATGAGACGTTCAATTTCGTCCTTCAAGTGCCTGCAACCCTCCGTCGTGTGCCCGTAATCTCAGTGGAATCTACAATATCTGCTCGACTTAGGTCGTGTTGGCCCCTCAAATCTCGCTGCGGGCCAAGTGACCTCCTTGCTCTCAAACTTCTACTTGATCGCCACCAAAACCTCCCCTACCTTCGCATTTACCGCATCGCCATCACAGTGAGATACGTCTTCTCCTGATCCACCGCGCTCGAATATTGGTTGGTGAGTTGCCCAGCGAAATCCTCAAAATCCTTAATCGACCCTGGGGCAAGTTGATGGAACCAGTCGAGCGCACCCCCTCGCAGGGTCGATAAGAACGCCCTGCAGCTAACTGGATCTGAGTATCCATGCAAAACAGACATATTTTCGAACATCCTCACATGCCTCGACAGATCGCTCGACCCATCAAAGTAAGGTTGATTTTCCCGAAACTCGCTGGCAACGGCGCAACTAAAATCTCCCTCGAGAACAGATGTCCTCGAGCACACCTGTCTTGTCTCCCCTCCACTTTCTCCTGCAACTGGCGGAGTTGCTCGGCCATCCTTTCCATCACCCTATCCCGGAGGTCTCCTCCTCCGCCATAACTCGATACGTCCTCCTCTTGAGTCCCGACCATCGTTGTTGGCGCAGTGGTTGCCTGGGATGTTTGGTGAGTAACTTGTTGCACCGCCTGCGCCGCCGCATTGGCCATCATCCTTTGCATCTCCTCTCTCGTCATCGTCACCATTTGCTGAGCAGGGGTGGGACCGCGGTCACTCTTCTCAGTTGTCCTCCGGTAGGCGGCGCCACCGCCTGCACCATTGGTCTTCCCTGCTGGGTCATAACAGGATCTGCTTGCAACGGCGCGGGAACCGCCATCGTTTGTACTCCACGAGCCTCTTGATCTCTGCTCATGCCTTCTCCTCCATCTGGAATCACCGCACCTTAGGGAGTCGGTGTTGGAGTCACCGGTGTTTGTAGCGGTACAGAGAAGCCAGGTGGAGGACCCGTTCCCATTGGTCTGATCGTCGTCCACGAATCGTCGAACGACGACTGCAAATTCATTCGAGGAATTCTGTCCGCCATGGTTGAGCTCACAACACAACTTTTCGAACAGAAGTCCCACAGAAGATGCCAATAATACAAGTCTAGCACCCCGACCGGAGTGGAAACCGTCTCGAGCTCGCCTTCTTCGCCGGTAGAACGCCGAACCTGCACGTCACTCTCACATTTTAGGGATTTTCTGGTGAAGAGCCTCCAACGCTCAAGTCAGTCTTGAGAAGATGAGAATAATGTGTGGAAAAATATGTAAGTATTAGAGATCGTATATAAAACCTGAGATCTCCCCTATTTATAGGGGCGAGTTACCTGTTTTCACGTGCGGCTTGGGCGAGTCGAGTTGATTATCCTTCCCTGCTCGTCCGTACAATCGCCTGCCTCCACTATCTTGGTGTCAGAAACGCGTCAGCAAGCGTCAGGGAATGTCAGAAACCGTTATCGCCCTGGACCACTAATCGTGCGCCGCGTGTCCTCCTTTCACGTGCTCGAGATTCTCAGAGATCTGGTGTTTCGACCAACTCCGTCACCATCGTTGAGCTGTAAGTACAGTGGAGAGTGGTCGAATCCCCATCGCAACTGCTCGACCATTGAACTCTTCGACCAGTGCTTAATGTGCGAGTAATCCTCCACCGCCATTTAAACCCCATGCCTCCTTGACTCCTCGTCCTTGTTTCTTAACTACCACTTGGTCAAATCCTAGCCTATCGATCCATTTTCATCTGGCCGGCTTGGCGAACCGGTCCAGTATACAACATTCCATATTAATATATTTATAGTATAATATATATACATATATATAAATATATATATAATAAAAGTAAAGAGGATAAATTGCCCGAAATTGAAATTTAATCATGATTTTTTTCACTTTTGCAAATCACATCACAATATTCAGTTTGTTGCAAATTGGTGCACAAATTTGCATATCCGATGCAAATGATATCACAATCTTCAATTTGTTGTTCGACCACATCAGCTTTTTCTATGAATGTTTTCAGACTGTTCGCAATAAACAAAAAATTGTGTTATAATTTGCAAAAGTGAAAAAGGTCATGATTAAATCACAATTTCGATAAATGTCGTGATATTAAGGACAATTTTACCAAAAAAAAAAATAATTTATATGTAAATTTTAAACATGAAAAATTTAATAATATTGTATCACGGTCAATTTTTTCCACATAAAAATATGTACATGATTTTATTTAAAATGAATATTTAGAAAAAATGAGGTTGGCGGGTCAAATTTAGCTGACCTAGTCGGGCTAAGTCGATCGGGTCAAAGTTGGGTTTGACGTATTCCCGTGATACTCTCCCAAACCGATCCCGAATTTGGGTCAACCCGTCAGGCAGGAAAGAAATAAAAAAAAAAAAGACCTGGTTGCAAGCGAAGTGGATGAGAAATTAAATATTAGATCATATAAGCTAACTATATAATATTATACTCAATTAGCTAGCTTTGCAATGGTAATATGATTTGATACATGGTGGGGGGAACTTTATTGCCCATTCACATCACAGCCACCAAACAGGTGTTGAGATGATGGTGGTTTACAGAGTGCATCCTCTGTTTTTATCTTGCTTCTTTCTCGTTTTTTTTCCTTTATATTTTAGTTTGGTTGTTTAGAGTTGCTACTCTTACTTAAAGAGGTGTGTTAGCGTTTTCCTTCATTTTTATGTTTTAGTTGGGTTGTGACGTGTCATGCTGTGATTGGTTCTAAGACTCACATGTAAAGCATGCTCGTTGTCCTTGTATAAGAACAAGTTTGTTCTCCTTTTTTTTTCTTTGAATGAAATATCTGGAAAAACCAAAACAGTGTTCTTAGCTTAGAAATTTGAATTCCCAGATTCTCTACATGGTATCCAGAGCAGGTCTCTGATTGAATCATGGCTCGCAATCGAGACGATC
>CACSLK010008332.1:2277768-2288431 GCA_902706635.1 Striga hermonthica | reverse complement strand
ATCCTGCCCTGCCTAGGACACCGTCCGCGTCGTCCCACTCGCGCGCCCTTGCGCATGCCCTGCCCTCGCCGATCTCCTCGCGCGCATTGTGTCGCGCGCCCGCGTGCTTCCCACTTGCGCGCCCTTGGTGCCCGATCCCTCCTCCGCGTGACCCCCGCGCTTCCCAGCTACCGCCCGCGCCCAGATCGCCTATGGCGTACCCGCGTGCACCCATGCACCCGCTAACCTCGTGCCCGCACACTCCTCGCAAACCCCGCGTGCGCGGCTTCTTTGCCCACTTATGCGCATCAAGGGCCGATGCGCACCTTTCGCATTTTAGCCCCTTACTTGACTCGCTGGTCCCTAACTCCACTTCCGTATCAGGGCGCCGCGGTGTGCTCTTCACAGCGTTGAGGGAGGCTCCACCACGGCGCGGGGCTTCGGACACGGCGCGACGTGCAGCAGTTCTTCACGGCGTGAGCTTCCCACGGCGTGGCATGCATGTACGGTGGAGGTGGAGCTGCTGCGGGCTGAGAGCTTTTGATGCGTCCCGAGGTCGAGCAATGGTCGGTGGAGGCTCGATGAAAGACTAACTGGGTTACCGAGTGTCGTGTCGAGGTTGCCGGAGGTCGAGGAGCTCGCTTGCATCACTTTTCATTTTGAGTTCTGAGTTCGTTCGCTTGAAAACCGAATTTGATATCGTTTCTCGCCAAATCAATTTCCTCCTCTATATATAAAGTCGGCCACGAACTCGACCTGCACACCACATACAAAGAACTACCAGAAAACAACCGAAAAATATAAAAAATACTCAAGCTAAAAGAAAACATATAACAACTACGAAACAAGATAAAAACCAAATAATAGACCAAATATGAGGAAAAAATAAATGAAAAATAATAAGAAAAAACGCAGCAAAAATGGGACAAACAAGCTTTTATCCTACAAAGTTGTTGTAGCAAATTATGTTTTGCCGAGTATGAAATGAATCTCGGCCTTGGGTCGATCTCTCGAGTAAGACAGTTCGAAATCTATAACTGGTGTTCATCACACAATAAAAGAAAATAAGGTCCTGGGTTTGAATGAATTATCTGAACACTACCAAGAATCATAAAACAAGTAAACAACAATAAAATCACTAGAGGAGTAAAATAGTTGTAGGGCGTTGGGAATAATCACTTCAAGTCTTAAATCTATTTCGAACGTATTATAAGGGTAAGATTCATACTCTACATGTGTGTCCTGCTTGGAGGGTAAGATAGCTAAGCGACTGTTCTCGACCAAAAAGCATAGGCACGAGAGTGTGCTAGACTTGATTCATTCCGAATTATGCGGTCCTATGTCGATCCAGACGAGAGGAGGTTACGAGTACTTTGTCATTTTTATTGATGATTACCTGAGAGTGCGTGTACCTGATGCGCCACAAGTCTGAATGCTTTAAGAATATCAAATAGTATCGGACAATTATGGAGAAGCATCATGGTAAGAGTATCAAGTCACTTCAATCGATTGGGGGTGGCGAATACCTCGTAGAAGAGTTTAGGACATATTTGTCGGAGGCTAGAATTGAGTCCCAACTCACTGCACCCGGCATGCCCCAACAGAATGGGGTTGTAGAGCGAAAAAATAGGACTGTAATGGATGAGTAAGATCTTCCTAGCTCGTTTTGGGGAATGGCTCTCGATACAGCCTCGTATATTCTGAACTTTGTTCCATCGAAGTCAGTTGTCACTACTCCAAGGTGAATTGTGGTATGAGCGCAAGCCCACCCTATCACACATTTGGGTTTATGGTAGTCCAACAAATTTGTTGCGGTAAGACAATGACAAGTTGGTTAATCCTACAGAAGTACGACTGTTCGTAGGCTTTCCCAAGGTGACGAGAGGAGGTTTATTTTATAGTCCCGAGGATAATAAAGTTATCGTTAGCATGAACGCTAGATTCTTGAAAAAGGACTATATCATGAACCACAAGCCCGCGAGTAGACTTTTTTTAGAAGGATTAAGGGGTAAAATCGCTAGTCCCATACTGAGTGTGCAAGTATATACACCACATAATATTGCAACACACAACACTAAGCATGCACCTGTACGAATAATTCTCGTTGCAGTGGGATGGTTGATCAACAGCCCGACCAATTTATGTTTCTCCGAGAGTCTTCAGACTTAATAAGTCTCATATGAACTAGAATCAGAAGTTTAGATGTTTGATAAGGCACTCCAAGACAAGAATGTTGATTCATGGCAAAGTGCAATGAAAGTTTAAATGGAGTCTATAGACTCCAATCATGTATGTTATCTAGTATAACCACCCAATAGGGTACGACCTATTGGATGCAAGTGGGTGTACAAGAGAAATAGATGATCATATGGAAGGGCAGAAACCTTCAAGGCTAGGCTTGTTGCTAAAGGGTATACTCATAAATAAGGAATCGATTATGAGAAAACATTTTTGCCAGTAGCTATGCTCAAGTCTATTCATATTATCTTGGTTGTTGCCGCTCATATGGATTATGAGATTTGGCAGATGGAGGTCAAGACGGTTTTTCTTAACTTAAATCTTCAAGAGGACACATACATGCAGCAAACCAGAGAGTTTCAATGCAGAGGGCCATGAGCATCTAGTATGTAAACTAAATCAGTTTATTCTGGATCTTGGAACATCCGAAGGTGATCCAGTGTTACGGGTTTACACAATATTCGGATGAACATTGTCTGCATAAGAAGCACAGTGAGTGCGTGGTGGTGTTTCTTGTGTTGTACGAATGATATACTTCTAATCAGAAACCATAGAAAAAAATTATCAGATGCAAAGGTATGATTGTCCTAGCAGTTTAATATAAAAGATTTGGGTGAGACATGACACATTCTTGGTATTAGGGTTATTCGAGACTGCAAGAAAAAAATTTTGTGCTTATCACAATCTTCATACATCGACATTGTCTTGGCGAGGTTCATCATGAAATACTCCAAGAAGGGGTTCCTACCTTTTCGACATGGAGTACGTTTGTCTAAAGAGATGTCTTCCAAGACATCCCAAGAGATAGTGGACATGAAGGCAGATCCTTATGCTTCGGCAGTATGAAGCCTCATTTATGCAATGTTGTGCACGAGGTCGAATATTAGCTATGTCGTTGGCATGGTAGCTAGATATAATCATAATCCGGGTACGAGACATTGGTTTGCGATGAAGCATATACCCAAGTACCAATAACGCCCTGATTTTTAAAAGGTGAATTGGACATTTTAAAGGGTGTTAGCGAAATTTGAAAATCTAAGTCTTTCATACTTGAAATGAATATATATTTTCTTTTTTTTCAAAGAAAGTAACTTTTCACATAAGTCACTATTAAGCCTGAGCATGGGACTCAGAGAATTCCGAACCGTTCTGAAAACCGAACCGAAATCACTCCGAATCAAAAATTAACCGTTGACCGTTTGACTTTCTCCGAACTGAACCGAACCGAAAAAATAATTGGTACGGTTCTGGAGATTTCACAAATATCCATACCGAGAACCGAATTGAACTGACTCGTACTGTACCGAACCGATGAATCGAAATTAAGAACTGAATTATAACATTAGATGTGTTATTTATATATTTTATGTCAACTTTGATTCTATATAATATAGTAATAAATATTAACCTTCACTTAAATTTCATGCTTAATAATACTTGATCTACAATTAAATTTTTTTTATTATAAAATAATTATATAAAATAATATGAAATTTTAAAGAATATTTTTTTAAGGAAAAAAATATTATATTTTATTTGAATTTTAAATTTTCAATATTAGTTGCACAAATTTAGTTATAACTAAAATTTAGAGTTACTTATAAAGCTGATTTCAAAATAAAATCTTTAATGTCAGGAAGTACTGATGAATGTTGGTTTTATTAAAGCATATAAAAATTAAATAACTAAAATTTAGAATTACTTCTAGAATTGATTTCAAAATAAAATCTTCAATATGATGAATTATTGTTGAATATTGTTTTATAAAGCATATAAAAATTAATATAACTAGGTAGTCATTCATAATAATTTAAAAAATATAAAAAACTTCGAAGATCCGAACCAAACCGTACTGAACCGAACCGTCCCAATAGTCCCGAATACCGAACCGAACTGAACCGAAAAATAAAAATCTCCGAACCGAACCGAACTGAATTTTTGGTACGGTTCCTGAGATCGAATTTTGGGATCTTCGAAGTTTGGTACGGTTCTGGAGATTTATCAATCTCCGAACCTTACCGACCCACGCTCACTCTTAGGCACTATGGTGAACCTTATCCTATAAACTTTTGGAATTACTAAATCCTGAAACCTAGGTCGAATAACTGTGGAAACCAAGGGAGTTTCATCTTGATTAAGGTTTGACCTCGTCTGGGAGCTCGGTAGAGCAGTTCAAGGTATGAATCTAGCTAAACGAAAAGATCAAGAGCTGAGCTCTTTGTGGAGCTTGGGCAGATGAGGGGCCTGTGTGTGATCTAAAGGTCATACATGTAGAGTTCGTGGTTCGATCTAATAAGCGTCTATGTCGGATGGGTCACGAGGTCGATGTGACGATCTAAGGACCTAAGAGTCGCATTATGAGAGGGAAAAAAATCATTGTAAGGACGGTAAGTATATCCAGCTAAGGAGTATGAGATCTTAGAGATGTATCATACGAGGAAATGAGATATGGCAAGATCTCTTTCCTAGTAGGCAGTCTTTTGAGCAAGGAGATAACCTGATTATAAAAGAAAGTTACCAGGTTTTATTTCCCATAACGCATTTAGAACAACAGACTTTATGGAAAACATAAAACTTTTTGTACAACTTGATTATATTTCGATGAAACGATATGCGGGTACAATCTCTATTTATCTCTTCTAATTCTTCTCTTCATGAATTTGGGCTTGAGACCTTGAAAGATGAATTTGACGATTGAATCTCCTTCGGGTTTGGTCTTAAATTTCTCTAACATTAATTTGGGGGTCGAATGACTTATTCCCGTATTAAATGTTAGGCCTTGACTTGATTGAAGAAAACTTCTTAGAGAACTTGTTTCTTTGATCTTCTGGAAAGAGGGACTTTGACTTAAATAACATTGACTCGAGGGCTTGATAGATTTTTCCCGGATCAAACGCTATGTTTGTTGAACTTCTCAACGAACGCGGCTTGAATGTCGTTTGAACGCCGTTGATATTCTTGGATTGACTTGAGAAGCGTGAAAGTCGTCTCTTTACTTCTTGAGGAAGAGCCGCCGCCTCCTTTTCTTCTTCATGGCCTTCTTCTTCATTGAATGGACTTCAGGCGGTTCTTCAAGAACTTCTTTAAATCTTCAAGAGGGTCCTTGAGAGCTCTTGAATTTGAGACTTTTTATCTTCGAGATGTGTTTTGAGGTGTTCTTGAGAGCTCTTGAATTTGAGACTTTTATTTTTTAGATGTGTTTGATATTTTGAGTTGTGATTTTTGGCGTTGAGGAGAGCCCTATTTATAGGTATAGAAGAGAGAGTCTTGGAGAAGAAGACATCAGTTATCACTTCTACATTTCCTGATCACCAGTATTGGTTCTATATTGTGAACTACAGGCTATTGTTGATTAAATAGAAAACTTGCCTTAGGGTAGGTGTCTTCAACCTATGACTATTAGTGATGTGTTCAGTCTGATAGGAAAGAGCGCATAAGTAGGATAGAGCTAGCTCAGCTCTTCGTTTTAGACTCTGAAGCGTTGTTTGATTGGTCTTTCGTGATTTGATATAATCTCTTTATCTTATCATAAGATTCGATATAATCTCTTCCTTATCCTAAGATTTGATATAATCTCTTTCCTTATCCTAAGATTTTACTTGGTGGAGAAGAAATAATAACTTTACTAAATATCTTATTTATCTTAGATTTATGTCCCAAAATAAATAAAGACATTAATTAATAAAATATTAAAATTTTGATGTCTACAACATTATTACATTTTTGCATACATTTTGTTGATATGGCTCATATATTGACAAAGGAAGGAGGCAGGCTGATGCCTGCGAGCGCTGGGTCGATTAGTTCGGCCGGGGGTGCGGGTACGGTACGGGGTATTTAAGTAAATTAATACCTTGTAGGGTTATAGTATAAATACATGGTGTATTGATGTATTTGAGACTATTGAGAATAATAAAGATCCCTCAGCCGCCGTGGACTTAGGCACATTGCCGAACCACGTAAATCTTGTGTTGTTTACTTTTCTCGTTTTTAATTCGTAAGCCATATTGTCATCTTCACTCAACACATTTTTTGGTATATTCACGAGCGAGATCTAAATTGAATGTCGGAGATTTTTCGTTGGAATCCCTCCTCCAGTGTGTTCGTAGGTCACCGGAGTTGAAGGTGACACTACAAGAAAACACTTCAATTCCAACGAAAAATTCCAACGGCAAAAATTTCCGTTGGAAATTCCAATGAATATTCCAACAAACTTAATTATATGTTAGAATAAGTGTTGGATGGTTGAAGAATTCCAACGGATTTTTTCCGTTGGAATAGTTGTTGAAATTTATTTCCATAGGATTTTCCGTTGGATTTTAGCTATTCCAACGACCGTTTTTCCCACGAATTTTTATACGTAGGAATATTCGTTGGAATAGCTATCCAACGGAAAATATGAAGAATTCCAACGGAAAATTTCCGTTGGAATGTAAGAGTCTTTTTTGTAGTGTGAAGGATATTTCATATTTGATGATGGTGCTATAGTTTAGTCCAGTTTGGAGGTAAATTGTGTATCAAACAAATGCACGAATATTAGTATATTACATAGATATGATGATATGAGTATATAAAGAAGAAATAGAACAACTGTGAAAGAAGTCCTTGCTATGTTGGTCTATTTGTTTAGAAATGAATCAAATGATAACTTACGTGAAATATTAAAGTACTTTGACAAATATTCTCATCACCGAAGTCCTTTACATCATTGCTGGCACTATATGTTGCCCACTGAGGATAACATGTAATTGGTTAAAAGAAAGTACTTCCCTCTCTTTTTCACATTATTTGAGAAAAGATATATATATATTATTAATTATATTTACTGCAAGAAACCCAATTAAAGAAAATACTACTCTCTCCTATTTTATTTAAATGTAATTCTAGTTTTATCAATTATTTGTCAAATAAATGTTATTTTAGATCTTTTCTATATATTTTTCCATTATTACCCTCATTTAGCTAATAAATACATTATGTCTTTTTATATTCACTCTTCACTTTCTTCTCAAAATATTATCTCTATCTTCATTAAATAAGGTTATTATTGACAAAAAAAATATTCTTAATTAACGCTCAACTTCTCAAAACGATATATATTAAAAATAGGAGGTAGTATATTTTTTTATGATTTAAAACTATACTAGTATTAATACCCATGTACAACAGGGGTGTTAAGTTAATGAATATATGTGTAAAGTTATTTATGTCTAATACCAAACTTAACTCCAGAGCAAAAATAATATAAAAACAACATCACGAAGCATAGATGTTCGCCATATCACCATCCGACGCGTGAGAATCTGTCACCTAGGCTCAACACGTTTTTAATTAATATACAGGGAGGGATACATGAAGATTGACATATTCAGGTGATAATTGAAGTATTGAAGTATATGACATTATATGCCATTGATATATGCATGATAATTATATAAGGGGTCTTATTTATTTGGGTACTGTTGATATTTACCGCACCCATTTTCAATATTTACCGCACCCTACATTGACTATTTTGCCCTTACTAACATTTAATAATAAAAAATTCATTTTTTTTAAATAAAAAATCAGAAAAAATTAAAATTACATATCAGAACTACCAATCAAAACAAAGGAAAAAAAACTAAACCAAACTTGAATAAAAAAAAACTTTGAAAAAATCCGAAAAAATGGCGGGACAATTCTCAGGCACCGGGAAAGAGGTCTCCAATTCACAGGTAATTTTTTTTTACAATTTTAACGAATTAAAAAAATAAAAAATTTTCTGTGGCCTGCCGTCCACCAATTGCACTCCTGGTGGAGCCGGGCGACCGGCCTTTGCTGCGCCTTATGGTACGGCCGCATGGCGACCGCGGCCACGCTCGTGTGGCCGCCTGCGGCCATGCAGTACCAGGGCACTATAGGGGGGACGGAATTCCCAGTCGCGACCGCGCGCGGCCGCTTGCGGCCGCCCGGTCCACTCAGGGCCGCGCGCGGCCCTTTTTTTATTTTTTTAAAAATTTTTATTAGTACTAAAAATAATATTTTTAATTAAAAATTACAATTGTATTTAGTATAATTATTGTAAATTAATATAATAATATATAAATTAATCTTTTATATATACTAATATAATTTTTAAAAATAATTAGTAATGTATATTAAAAATTCTATTAGTAATTAATATAATGAATAAAAATTATTTATACTAATATAGTAGGTACTATAATTATTAGTAAAATTATACTAAATATTAAGTACTATATTAGTATATATACTAATATATTAGTATATAAAAAATAAAATTAGTATTTAGTATGTATTATAAATTAACAGTATAATTTATTCATCACATTTAGTATATTAGTACAATTTATTTAGTATATATTATAAATTAATAGTATAATTTATTCATCACATTTAGTATATTAGTACAATTTATTCATTACATTTTTCCTTCCCTTTATTTGTTTTATTCCATTGTTCATCACATTTTTTTTCTTCACATTTAGTATATATTATAAATTAATAGTATAAAATTACATTAATTGTTATAGGGAAAAAATATATTAGTATAATTATTAAGTTATATATATTAATTAATTATCTTATAAAATAAAAATTTTTGATATTACGTTAGAAGTTAGAATTGATTATATAATAAATTACAAATTATTATTATTATTTTGAGATAAGTTATAATTTATTATTTTTGTAAAATTATTAACATACATCGTAACATATTGCAGGTGCCACTCGAAGATTTTGGAGGAGACGGTGAAGATTACCGAGCTTGTTTCGCTACAGATGAGTTATTTGATAATCCCGACAAAGCTATTGAATGGGCAAAAGACATTGCAATAATATGGGGTTTCCACTTGGTCATCTCGAGACACAATAAGGATGGAACGGTTCGGACGTTGAGGTGTGATCGAGGGGAACGTTACAAGGCAAGGCAGGAAAACTAGGAAATTTAGTGAATGCTGTCTTGAGACGTTCGAAGACGAAATATATTGGCTGTCTTTTTCAGTTAAATGTGAAATTTGAAGAGGTATCCCAAAAATGGTGTATCTGGCTTCCTTTAGAAGACGAGAAGGGATTTCATAACCATGCGTTGACTGTGTATCCCGAGGGTCATCGACAGATCAGCAGACTCGGCGATTCATCCAAAGAGATTATCCGTGACATGAGTGATGCTCAGGCAAGACCGGCAGCAATTTTGGCTGCAATTCAGGAGAAAAGCCTTGTGGACAACGCTACTTGCCAACAAGTTTATAACTATAAAGCTCGATTGCGAAAAGACCGTCTAGGGGGTCGAGATATTGCTGACCAACTTCTGCATTTGGCTACCGACAACAACTACATAGTTTACACAGACGTTGACCCGAACACACAGCCGTTGACACGTGTGTTCATGTCGCATCCACGAGCAGCCAGTCTATTCCGGACATATTATTGGTATGTCGGTATAGATTCCACGTACAAAACCAACAGGTACGTTACATTACTTTATAAATCTATATAAATATAAAAAGATTTAGTAATAGGGATACATAGAACCTGAACCATGTCATCGCCTCTCAATTTCATCCTAATGAACATAGAACCTGAAGTTAAGGAAAATCTGAGAGGTCGCCCCGAGAAGAAAAATTCAACAAAACGCGATCCATCGAGTTGGAAGTACACTGTTGGAGGCTGTACGGCGGTGCGTAAAAGCACTTCTTCATGTGCTCCATCGCAATCGGGGTAGACGGAAACAGGTCGTCAGCCGGGGCGTAAGAGCACTTCTTTGTGTGCTCCGTCGAAGTGGGAGTACAGGGAAAGAGGTCGTCCGGGGGCTCGTACAAGCACTTCTTTGTATGCCCCGACATACTCATCGTCTCAAGATACGACAGATAATATTATTTGATTTTTTTTACTTGAACGATGACTAATTATGTTTGTAAATTTAATTACCTAAATAAATTGTGATGTGAAATTTTTCTGATATTATAGATACTTTCGAGACAGATTTCTTTCAATATCGACATTGTGGTAGGATTCCCTGCGTAGTTCACAGCTACGTACAGAGTTATCTGGATGTGAAGCCAGACGGGAACTGTGGATTCCGGGTGGTTGCGAGTTGCATTTATAGGGATCAGGAGATGTGGCAACTGGTAAGAACTAATGTTGCAAATGAGGTTGCAGCCAGCACACATTTGTACGCTCTTTTTATTGGAATGGGGTCGACGTCGCAATCGATCGTATAAGATGGGACGGGGGTCCTTCTAGCTGGGAGCATTGGATGGATGCTTATGGCGACCTCATTGCTATTGCTACACTGTTTAATGCAGTTGTTGTGTTGTTAGGCTATGTTCCCAACAATAACAATATGAATATGGCTAGTATGATGGTATTCCCGCTCCGCGCATCATCCACGGCTACACGACCTTACCGTGAGATCGTTATAGGTCATCTTGGTTCCTAC
>CACSLK010008332.1:2171436-2184895 GCA_902706635.1 Striga hermonthica | reverse complement strand
ATCATGACCTTGCCTATTCGACCCATTCGAGCCAAAATGGGTCTATGCCTATGCACGTGATAAAACGAATAAATAGAACTACTTCTATTACATATCATTTTATCTACCCGTATAAGTACATGCCTTCAATCTTCATGACTTGTAAAATTACCCACATCATCGTAGGCCTTTTGCATCAAACGGTTCTCCAACCCGATCTAATCTTCTAACGATACATAAATTTAAAACTATACAAATCATAACTATAGAGATTCGCAGATCTCGATAAATTACAATCATTCAATCATATTGAATAAATTACAACCATTCAATCACATTGAATAAAAAACATTCAATCAAATTGAATAAAAGGCTCATGTTCATCCCTAAATAAAACCATTCATCATATGAAATAAGACATAATAAAAAATATTTTATTATGTCACACGACCCGTGTGACATAGTCACACGACTCGTGTGAGCCCACACGACCCTTGTGACTATGTCACACGGCTTGTGTGAAAAAGCCGAATGAAAAATCAAATTTTTCTATGTTGTCACACGACCCGTGTTACTCATGGACACGGCTCGTGAGGCCCCACACGACTCGTGTGACAAAGTCACACGACCCGTGTGAAATTTACGAAACAAAAAATCAAATTTTCTGATACGCCACACGACCCGTGTGGAAAAAATCAAATTTTAATTTTAAATAATTAATATGTTTATCATATAAACATTTAATTATCTTGCTTATCTCATAAGCATAAACAAATCAAAATCTGTTTTTAAAGACGATAATCGTGGCTCTGATACCACTGTTGGGTTCGCTAGTACCGTACGGGCTATACGCAGCGGAATTTAAAATTTTTAAAACAAGAATTTATTATATAAATCCAAAACCCGTAAATACTTAAAGCGAAATAATAGATCGTCATCTTTAAAAACCTGTAATAATACAAATTTTGATTTGTTACAAGTAATATCAAATATTACCTAATATGTCTTGAACTCTTTCAAAGACGACGGTAGTTGAGGAAATCGGTTCCCGGTTGAACAACGATCGCTTCGGGTTGCTCACTTTAGGAATCCACATGTCTTCCCTCTAAGAGTATCCACCGCTTGTATTCCAGCACCGAGATGATCCTTCGCTAGTAGGAACTCACTCGATTTTATAACTTAGTATAGAAATATATATTATGAGGAGAAAATTACAAGAACTTTTCTTGATATTACAACACTTGAAAAATTAATTCTTTAGCTCTCAACACTTTGTAAAATTGTTAACACAAATTGTAGCCAATATGAACATCAACCATGCCCATATTTATACTAAATTTTTAGTAATAAAATATATATGTCTTGTATAACTTTTACAAGAAATGATAAATAAATTCAACCATAACAATTTATGACTTGAATAATTTTTACAAGATATGTTAAAATATCTTGTATCATTTCTATAAGTTATTACAACAATATAATAATGTGCAAGATCCCATCTTTCTCATTATTATATTATTATTATTATTATTTAATTTTTTAATCAATATTAAAAATCAATAATAATAATAAACAAATAATTTTAAACTCTTTTAAAATAATTTGTAAACATATATATCATATTAATATTCTCCTCATATAATAATCTTATTATTATTTGGATTTGAATTTTAAAATCCTATTTTAAAATCCAACTATTTAGTAATTACATTAATCACTAAATTAATATCCAAAATATAATTAACCAATCCAATTGATTAATTTAATATATTTCTTTAATTAACATCTAATCAAAATTAGATTTTGTCAATTAATTCTAACTCTTTAGAAATACTAATATTGGTCTTCATACAAACATTGTTGTGACCTTTTAGGTTCACAATTAATACTAGTAGTGGGTTTACAACTCTTTCTAATTTGAGTTAATCATATTAACTCTTATTCTTGAATTAACCCCTTAATTCAAAAACTCACATATCATGGGAACACCTATCAAGTAGCATGAATCTAGTATTACGTGAATAGCGAGTAAACCTATTTCAATTACAAGTCCATACATGTAAAATCCTTTCGACATCCAATTTCCCGATTAAATCTAGGGTATGATATTGTCGAAACCCAAATTGATTTAATAACTATGATTCCATTTCAAGTTTAGTAATTCGTGTATGAATCTCTATTCATCTTGCCTTGGCCAAGGACTTTGAATTACCAACTATGAAACACATAGGAAATTCATTTATCTTCATAAGTGTCGAATCCTTTGTTGGCCACTGACAAACTTCTATACATATTAATGTAATACCCAAAATATCCCTTTATACGATTGTGCTAGCAACCAAAAGGATAAATCAAAGTTGAACACAATATGCACAAAGTTACCATCGTGCCTCAAGTCTAAGGATTAGTCATGTACTATTGTAACATGAAAATACTTATTCGACAAGACAAATCTTTCATTAAGAATTTTCATACGGTCATGTTCAGTGAACTTGTTCTCTAACAAGCACTCACATATATGTACTTGCGTCCCACGCTAATGTTGATGGAATGCAACATTCTTGTCCAACAAGCGTACATACTATGTGCAAGTCTTTTTTCGGATTATTCGATATCCCATCTCGAAACATCCAACGATTTGGAACTGTATTTAAAATCGCAGCTTTCAAGGTATGTTCCATGATCACCATCTCTATGCGCAACCATACCTTATAGCCATAAGTGATTTAGGGATTTTATCTTAAGTACGATTATAGGATAAAAGCTTACTCTTAAGATAAAGTAATGCCTTATTTACAATATAATTCCAATAAATAGTATTTACAAGTAGAATACGTCCAATCCGATTGGAACGCCAGGTATCCTACTCTAACAATCTCCCACTTGCCCTAGTTCCAATCACTCATGTATTTAAGACCCATCTTCTCAAGATGTCCTTCAAACACTTTCTGTGATAAGGGCTTAGTTAAGGGGTCTGCAATATTTTCTGCTGAGTCGACTCGCTCCATCATGACGTCGCCTCTACCAATGATTTCTCTAATCAAATGGTATTGTCTCATAATGTGCTTGGATCTTTGATGAGATCTTGGCTCCTTTGCTTGCGCAATAGCCCCATTGTTATCACAATAAATCATTATTGGATCAACAACAGATGGTACTACACCCAACCCTTGGATGAAGTTCCTTATCCAAACAGCTTCTTTTGCAGGATCAAATGCAGCAATATATTCAGCCTCTGTCGTAGAGTCAGCAATTGTTTCTTGTTTGGAACTTTTCCAACTAACCGCTGCTCCATTCAGAGTAAACAAGTAACCAGACATGGATTTAAAGTTATCTTTATCCGACTGAAAACCAGAATCAGTAAAGCCTTCTAGTTTCAATTCTCCATTTCCATACACCGTAAAGATATCCTTAGTCCTTCTTAAGTACTTAAGGATCATCTTAACCGCTTTCCAGTGTTCTTCACCTGGACTAGACTGATATCTGCTCGTTACACTAAGTGCATCAGCCACATCAGGTCTGGTACATAACATCGCATACATAATGCTACCAATAGCTGATTCATAAGGTATATGACTCATCCGTTCTCTTTCTTCAGGTGTCTTTGGAGACATCGTCTTAGAAAGTGAAACCCCATGACTCATTGGAATATATCCACGTTTGGATTCTTCCATGCTAAACCGTTTTAGCACCTTATTTATGTACGTTGACTGGGATAGTCCAATCATCCTTTTAAATCTATCTCTATAGATTTTTATCCCAAGGATAAAAGATGCTTCTCCCAAATCTTTCATGGAAAATTATTTTGACAACCATGTCCGTGTTTATTGCAACATCCCTACATCATTCTCAATGAGTAAAATATCATCAACATAGAGTACAACAAAGGCAACTGCATTCCCATTAACCTTGTTGTAAACACATGGTTCATCCGGGTTCTTATGAAAATCAAACGTTTTGATCGTTTCATCAAACCGAATGTTCCAACTCCTCGAAGCTTGTTTAAGTCCATAAATGGACCTTTGAAGCTTACAAACAATTTGTTCGCTCCCACTGGATATGAAACCCTCCGGTTGTTTCATATAAATGTCTTCCTTAATGTTTCCATTAAGAAAGGCAGTTTTCACATCCATTTGCCATATCTCGTAGTCATAGTACGCAGCTATAGCAAGCAATATCCGAATGGATTTAAGCATTTCTACTGGTATGTTATTTGTGGTAACATGTGGAATTTCTTGTGGTTCTTCATTAAGTTCTACAACTCCGCTATTCTTTGAGAGAAACTCTTCCTCTAAGAAAACAACATTCCTCGAAACAAACACCTTTTGTTCAGAGGGATCATAGAAATAGTATCCAATAGACTCTTTTGGATACCCCACAAATTTAAATAAGATGGATCTCATATCCAACTTATCTCCCACTAACTGCTTCACATAAGCAGTACAACCCATACTCGTAAATACTTGTACGAGGGTGTTTTGCCACACCATATCTCATAAGGTGTGTTAGGCACAGCTTTACTTGACACTCTATTTAAAATATGTGCTGCTGTTTCTAAGGCATAGCCCCAGAATGAAAGAGGTAACTAGTTGAACTCATCATTGATCGAACCATGTCTAACAATGTTTGATTCCTCCTTTCTGAAACCCCATTGAGTTGTGGAGTTTCAGGAGGTGTCCACTGTGAAATAATCCTATATCTCTTAAATAATCAAGAAACTCATTAGTCAAGTATTCACCTCCTCGATCCGATCGAAGAACTTTAATACTACGACCAATTTGTTTCTCCACTTCATTTCCGAATTCTTTGAACTTTTCAAATACTTCTGATTTGTACCTCAATAGGTAAACATATCCATACAGTGAATAATCATCAGCAAAGGTTATGAAATAGTGGTAGTTCCCCTTGGCACTAACATTTAGTGGTCCACAAACATTTGTATGGATTAAATCTAACAGACCATTAGCTCGCTCCACTTGTCCAACAAATGGTGATTTTGTCATTTTACCTTTAAGACATGACTCACAAGTAGGCAACCCTTTTTTGCCCCTAAGGTCGAGTTTTGGTCCCAATTTGTGAATCCTCTTTTCAGATATATGACCCAATCTAGCATGCTAAATTGTGAATGAACTATGATTATCTAATTTCCTTTTATTTTGTTTAATAGTTAGGATGGGACTTTGTGGTGTAATGGTATATAATCCATTTGTCAAATTTCCAGAATATATAAAAGTTGTATCTTTGAAAATATAACACTTTCCATTTTCAATAACAAACTTAAAACCCTCTTTATCCAATACTTGAATAGAGATAATGTTTCTTATAATGTCCGGAACATACAAACAATTTGTAAGGCAAATATTTACACCATCATTAAATGCTAGATAAACAGTCCCAATTGTCTTGGCAGCAACTTTTGCCCCATTGCCCATCCTTAGGATTGTTTATTCAGGTTCTAGCATGTTACTTCTTGCCATCATCTGCAAATCATTGCAAATATGTGAGCCACAGCCGGTATCTAATACCCAAGAAGAATCATTAACTGATAAGTTAACTTCAACAAAATAAATACCTGAACTCTTCAGGCTTGCAAGATACTCCTTGCAGTTCCTCTTCCAGTGCCCAGTTTTACCACAATGATAACATTCATGATTAGACTGAGGATTAACCTTTTCTTTGTTCTTCCCTTTATCGTTATTTGCCTTCTTGTTGGGTTCATTGGGAACCTTTCCCTTCCTTCCTCTTCTTAGACTTTAAGGTCTTCGCTTTGGAAGTGGATCCAACAAGAAGCACCGGCTTATCCTTTTTAATTGTGGACTCAGCCGTCTTTAACATGTTCACTAATTCTGGCAGAGAAGTCTCCATATTATGCATGTTAAAGTTAACGACAAAGCTGTCAAATGACGGTGGCAGAGATTGCAGCATGAGATCCACATAGAGTTCATTATCCATAATGACTCCAAGGGACGAAAGTCTTTCCACAAGAGCTATCATCTTCAGCCCATGATCATGAACTGAAGAGCTCTCGGTCATACGACACCTGAAAAGTTCCTTAGATATCTGATATCTAATCTGCCGCGTCCTATCACCATACAACTCTCGTAAGTGAAGGAGTATTTCATAAGCATTATTCAACAATTTGTTCTGTCTCTGCAACTCATTAGACATAGATGCTAACATGTAGCACCGAGCCTGGAGATTGTCATCTGTATGACGTAAATACTCTCCATACTCATCAGATGTCTGATCCTCTGGTGGAGGAGGAGGGGCTCTGTCCAGTACATATTCCCTCTTCTCAGACTGAAGAACAATTTTTAAGTTCCTTAGCCAATCGTTAAAGTTGGGTCCAGTTAATTTGTTTTGTTCTAGTATACTTGCGATTGGATTTTTAGCCATTTTCGTAGATTGATCTACAAAACAACAAATGAAGCAGAAAATAGTTAGACTATGGAATTTATATTCATTTAACATTAGGTCTTTAATATTAAATGTCTCCCACTATTTTAATTAAAACCCATTTTAATTATGAAAATCTAATTTTCATAGTGGGCTTGAAGTCCAATAAAAATATTCCATATCCCAATTTTATGAGTACGCATGGAACATTTATACTAGTAGTCAACCTTTTGACAATTGTATCTCTATACAACCTTCAAGATGTTTTACCTCACCTTTCCTTATATACCTCAATTTTGTGACTGCATATATTACTCAGTGTCAAATCAAACCCATCAAACATTCATGATAACGGCCCATCAGAGTGTCCCACGACTCATGGTCAACACAAAAAGGAATCCGTCCCACGAGTATCACTATACTTAGTAGGGATCACAACTTTCGACACAAAACCACCCCACGACTCATGGTCAGTGATAAAGCATCGTAGCATTTCATGTCGTCTACTTTTGATGGAAGGCCTGGATTAATAAGTTCCAACTTATTTTTATCCATTACTGATTTGATATGAATTAATCAAATTAATTCTTTAGGGTTCCTTAGATCTCATCAATTACCATCTTTACGTTTATTTACCGTTTCATTCATCGCATGAATCACAAACATAAATAAACCTAACATACATCTAATGCATGCATTTGGTGGGATGATCATGACCTTGCCTATTCGACCCATTCGAGCCAAAATGGGTCTATACCTATGCACGTGATAAAACAAATAAATAGAACTACTTCTATTACATATCATTTTATCTACCCGTATAAGTACAGGCCTTCAATCTTCATGACTTTTAAAATTACCCACATCATCGTAGGCCTTTTGCATCAAACGGTTCTCCAACCCGATCTAATCTTCTAACGATACAAAATTTAAAACTATACAAATCATAACTATAGAGATTCGCAGATCTCGATAAATTACAATCATTCAATCATATTGAATAAATTACAACCAATTAATCACATTGAATAAAAAATATTCAATCAAATTGAATAAAAGGCTCATGATCATCCCTAAATAAAACCATTCATCATATGAAATAAAACATAATAAAAAAAAATTTATTATGTCACACGACCCGTGTGACATAGTCACACGACTCGTGTGACCCACACGACCCTTTTGACTATGTCACACGGCTCGTGTGAAAAAGCCGAATGAAAAATCAAATTTTTCTATGTTGTCACACGACCCGTGTTACTCATGGACACGGCTCGTGTGGCCCCACACGACTCGTGTGACTAAGTCACACGACCCGTGTGAAATTTACGAAACAAAAAATCAAATTTTCTGATACGCCACACGACCGGTGTGACCCCTCACACGACTCGTGTGGATCCACACGACCCGTGTGACACCTCACACGACCCGTGTGGAAAAAATCAAATTTTAATTTTAAATAATTAATATGTTTATCATATAAACATTTAATTATCTTGCTTATCTCATAAGCATAAATAAATCAAAATCTGTTTTTAAAGACGATAACCGTGGCTCTGATACCACTGTTGGGTTCGCTAGTACCGTACGGGCTATACGCAGCGGAATTTAAAATTTTTAAAAAAAGAATTTATCATATAAATTCAAAACCCGTAAATATTTAAAGCGAAATAATAGATCGTCATCTTTAAAAACCTGTAATAATACAAATTTTGATTTGTTACAAGTAATATCAAATATTACCTAATACGTCTTGAACTCCTTCAAAGACGACGGTAGTTGAGGAAATCGGTTCCCGGTTGAACAACGATCGCTTCGGGTTGCTCGCTTTAGGAATCCACCTGTCTTCCCTCTAAGAGTATCCACCGCTTGTATTCCAACACCGAGATGATCCTTCGCTAGTAGGAACTCACTCGATTTTATAACTTAGTATAGAAATATATATTATGAGGAGAAAATTACAAGAACTTTTCTTGATATTACAACACTTGAAAAACTAATTCTTTAGCTCTCAACACTTTGTAAAATTGTTAACACAAATTGTAGCCAATATGAACATCAACCATACCCATATTTATACTAAATTTTTAGTAATAAAATATATATGTCTTGTATAACTTTTACAATAAATGATAAATAAATTCAACCATAACAATTTATGACTTGAATAATTTTCACAAGATATGTTAAAATATCTTGTATCATTTCTATAAGTTATTACAACAATATAATAATGTGCAAGATCCCATCTTTCTCATTATTATATTATTATTATTATTTAATTTTTTAATCAATATTAAAAATCAATAATAATAATAAACAAATAATTTTAAATTCTTTTAAAATCATTTGTAAACATATATATATCATATTAATATTCTCCTCATATAATAATCATATAATTATTTGGATTTGAATTTTAAAATCCTATTTTAAAATCCAACTATTTAGTAATTACATTAATCACTAAATTAATATCCAAAATATAATTAATCAATCTAATTGATTAATTTAATATATTTCTTTAATTGACATCTAATCAAAATTAGATTTTGTCAATTAATTCTAACTCTTTTGAAATACTAATATTGGTCTTCATACAAACATTGGTGTGACCTTTTAGGTTCACAATTAATACTAGTAGTTGGTTTACAACTCTTTGTAATTTGAGTTAATCATATTAACTCTTATTCTTGAATTAACCCCTTAATTCAAGAACCCACATATCATGAGAACACCTAGCAAGTAGCATGAATCTAGTATTACGTGAATAGCGAGTAAACCTATTTTGATTACAAGTCCATACATGTAAAATCCTTTCGACATCCAATTTCCTGATTAAATCTTGGGTATGATATTGTCGAAACCCAAATTGATTTAATAACTATGATTCCATTTCAAATTTAGTAATTCGTGTATGAATCTCTATTCATCCTGCCTTGGCCAAGGACTTTGAATTACCAACTATGAAACACATATGAAATTCATTTATCTTCATAAGTGTCGAATCCTTTGTTGGCCACTGACAAACTTCCATACATATTAATGTAATACCGAAAATATCCCTTTATACGATTGTGCTAGCAACCAAAAGGATAAATCAAAGTAGAACACAATATGCACAAAGTTACCATCGTGCCTCAAGTCTAAGGATTAGTCATGTACTATTGTAACATGAAAATACTTATTCGACAAGACAAATCTTTCATTAAGAATTTTCATACGGTCATGTTCAGTGAACTTATTCTCTAACAAGCACTCACATATATGTACTTGCGTCCTACGCTAATGTTGATGGAATGCAACATTCTTGTCCAACAAGCGTACATACTATGTGCAAGTCTTTTTTCGGATTATTCGATATCCCATCTCGAAACATCCAACGATTTGGAACTGTATTTAAAATCGCAGCTTTCAAGGTATGTTCCATGATCACCATCTCTATGCGCAACCATACCTTGTAGCCATAAGTGATTTAGGGATTTTATCTTAAGTACGATTATAGGATAAAAGCTTACTCTTAAGATAAAGTAATGCCTTATTTACAATATAATTCCAATAAATAGTATTTACAAGTAGAATACGTCCAATCCGATTGGAATGCCGGGTATCCTACTCTAACACTATGCACCTTAATACCCTGCAGAACACCACAAATACTTGTCTGGATATAAAGAGAAGCGTTCTTGCTGAAAAAAATAGCTGACTTCTCTAAATTGATTGTCTGCCCTCTGAAAAGTTTGTATCTGTGTAGAATGTTAAGCAAAACCATGGCTTGATCAGTCCCTGCCTTACTGAAAAAGAGTGAATCATCAGCAAATAGCAAATGTGAGAGAGAGGGGATCCCCCTAGAAATTTTCAACCCAGTCAATTGTTTCTTCTCAGATGCTTCAATTATCAGGACATATAGAATTTCAAAGACTAATAGAAACATAAAAGGGGATAAAGGGTCCTCTTGTCTCAACCCCCTAGAAGACTTGACATATCCACCAACAATCCTATTCAAAATTGAAGTCAAAAGAAGCAGAAGAAATACGACTCATAATAAGTTTCACAAACTGATGCCTAAAACCCATCTTGAGTATAATCTGATGCACACACTACCATTCCACCCTATCATAAGCCTTCATCATATCTAATTTGAGAGCATAAAAAAATTTCCTCTTGATCTATGTATATTCAATAAATGAAAGGCTTCATGTGCAATTATGGCATTATCCATTAATTGCCTACCTTGCAAAAAAGCTACTTGACTGTCATTAATACTAAAGTGTCGGCATTCCTTCAATCTCAAAGCTAAGATTTTTGATAGAATTTTATAGAACATTGTACACAAGCTGATGGGTCTATATTGGCTTAGAGTTTCAGGATTTAGGCATTTGGGAATCAATGTGATGACCGTTTGGTTCCAATATTACAGCATATTACCATATAAAAAGAAACTTTGAACAACAAGCACAACATTTATTTTAATGACATACCAAAATTTTTGAAAGAACCCAGTTGTCATACCATCTTCTCCTGGTGATTTTTCTGGATGCAGACTGAAAAGGGCATCTTTAATCTCCTCCTCCTCCACTGGCTTCTCCAAGGCTATACTCATGTTTGTGTAATTGCAACGTGAATCAAAGGAAGAATGATCTCCCCACCTCAGTTGCCTTCTAATGTAAACAGACTGTTGTAGAACTGAGTGACATGCTTTTGAATTTCTGGTTGAGATTGGTAGATATGGCCATCCTCTGAGAGAAACCTAAAAATAGCATTGGTTCTCCTTCTGTGGATTGTGAGAGCATGGAAAAAGACAGTGTTAATATCCTCTCTTTGAGCTGAAGTGCTCGATATTTCTGTCTTCAGTAGCTTTCTTCTAAACCATAGGCCCCTTCTAGTTTATTTCTCATTTGTGTGAGGCTTGTTGACATCTGGATCGGCCCCAACCGGAAATAACCGGTTCGGTCATCTAAAATGGGAAGAGCTGCCTCCGAGGACAGGACTAGGTGAAGAGCAGGTAGCAGGTGCCGAGCTGGATAAAGATGAAAGTCGGTGGAGATGTTACGCATATTAATCGAGATCCGTGCTTATTGGACCTTGTCGGGATGCCGAACTCTCGAAGTGCCGAGCTGGTTGATGAATTCTCAAGACCCCAGGAAAGTTTACCGCCCGAGGGCCGATCTGAGGGTTCGAAGGGGGACGACCCGAGATCCAGGGTCGAAAACAGAAATAATATAATATCACCACTTGCTAGATAATGATATCTGATGGGACGTGCCGACCTAACCTACCATCCTAGAGGATCTAGCTCGGCAAAAAGAGCTGACAGCATTTAATGCAGCCCATTTGAGAATTAAATGCCAAGCCAGTAATGATTGGAGAAGTTCAAATCATATTTAATGACCTGTCAAAAAGGTGGCGACCGGAACTGCGGAAGTACAGTGCGACGAGACAGTGAACAGTGCCGGAATAGTGACATAAACTAACAAAAAAGAATGTGCGAGGTACTTACTCATTGTAGATGTCAATATCTGTTGCTTCAAATTTTTAAGAAGATGGAGAACGCGATAGAACACGACAGGGCATGGTGGAGTTCGAAAATTACTTGCAGAAGAATAAAAGAGGCACAAGAAAATCTAAGGTAAATTTCACAAAAGTGAAAAACTGAAAAATTTGGGTAAAATGGGTATTTATAGATGAAAAGGTGTGTAGGTTGATCAACTCTGACCGATGGGTCACGATCGATATCAATGGTGAAGATCTTGCAGGAGAGTTGAAAGGTCAGTTGAGTAGGATCATTAGATGTTGGCCGAAATCATCAACCAATATCAAAGGGGGTGAAGTCAAAATGGCAGATCACAAGGATTCATTGGATCATGGTCGTAACCAACAGTGGAGATTGGGCGGGTAGTTAAAAGAAAGTAGAAATTAAACTGTTGTACTAAAGGTACATCGAACGACCATCATTATGGGTACATTAACAAGTACATGGTACGGGGACAGTGTAAATCAAGGAGTGATGACATAGACAAAAGCGGTTATTTATTTGATCTGACAAAGAAACATGGGTTTGAATTTTGAAATTGAACTAAAGACCACAAGGAGAGGTCTAAGACTATGTGGTAGAGTAAACAGAAATGTGAGCAGGTAGGTCGAAAAATAAGAGTTAGAACCCACCAACTAAAATTATAGACAAGAAACTACTCTTAGATCGAGTTATCCTAACTCGACTAGATTTGGGGGGATCGGGGGACCAGATGATATAAGATACCACACCAGGTAATATAAACCCAATAAACTGGGTGACCAGGCTAGATTGACTGATTGGTCGAATAGAAGCACACGTGGATAAACCCACCTGACCAGCCAGTCACATGGTTAGGCAGTCTAGCAAGACAAACTACTAGATACGAAAGAATATTAACAAGATAAGGACCACACGTGGATGAGGCCACATGACCTAACAATAATGGGCAGTTTTGGCAAATCAAAAAGTGTGAACGGGCTGTCCAGGCAGTCCGAGCATCACACTAGAGAAGTCTAGGGCAACACGGTAACACTCCCTATAAAATGGAATGAGGTATGCCCTCTAGAACATTACATTATATGCACAATTACATATTGTTCATCTTCTTCTTCATTGTGCTAACTTAAGCATCGAAGGCTCTTCACCTAAAATCTCTGTGTTGAGTTTTGCAGGTCTTGAAGAACGATCTACCGGCGAGGAAACCAGACCAAGTCGAAACCGATCCGGCTGACCTGATTATGTTACTTTTTTTTTTAAAAAGAAATAAGAGCTCATGTATTCTACATTTTATTATGTTATTGCAATAATATGTATAATAACTTAATTAATTTATTTTACTAAACTCAATAGACAAAAAAAATTCATCACCAGGTGCATCACACATGCACTTTACTAGTACAATAAAAAGAATGAATATTAAAAGTAAGATTTATTGTAGCGTTTAAAGATTGAGATATATTTTAAAGGGTAAAAAAGTTTTCCCATCCAAACTATGACGATTTTCGCGCATCACCATATGAACTTTTTTTTAACAAACCACCACTTGATCTATACGGGTTTGTCAAA
>CACSLK010008332.1:2156670-2171305 GCA_902706635.1 Striga hermonthica | reverse complement strand
AACTGTTCAAATACTGTAATGCCTCACAGATGACTCGAGAACCTCTAGGCTCGGGCACACTATTTCCTTAACTCGGATACCCTTTTGGTAAATCTTGAATGTCGACACTATTTTCACGTTATCCGCATGTGCAATTGCAGGGCTCTCTTCAATATTTACCTTGAGTTAAAGATACATTTATATTCATGTGCATGTAATAAATGATCACATAAGAAAATCCAAAGATATGGACAAAGGCTAAAGGATACGGAGCGAAGTCAAGTAAGTATGCAGCGAGCCTATCCGACATACTCTCCTACTCGACATCCCATAGGCCGAACTACTCTCATTTCCTTGCTCTCTATCGATTGCTCACCGCCGTCTGGCCCACAGAGTGGACAGAGAAGATGGAGGCAAAGACGTTGAGATATGCAGCAGTTCCTACATTGCCCTTGTCATGAGAGAAGCTGAATACAGTGATTGCTAGCTTCTTTACGGTCTGCGCGTGGGTAAAAGAACTATTTTCTTTCTTTATTCTTTTCATTTTTTCTATTTTTTTAAAAAAATATATGAAATTTTTGAAATGCCCTCCTAAATCAGTTTTTTTAGTGAAAACCACCTTTTTATCCAGGTTTTAGGGTAATTTGACAAACCCGTATAGTTCAGGTGGTGGTTTGTTAAAGAAAAAGTTCATATGGTGATGCGCGAAAATCGTCATAGTTCGGATGGGAAAAAAAGTTTTCTTATTTTAAATAAAAGTATTCTTTGTATCGAGATTTTATTACCATAAAGTTAGACTTATGATAGTATATAACAAATTTGTGGATACACAAAATCTTATTTTATTTTTTTTAATGAAATTACAAACCTTGGACTTTAGTAAAGATTATTGTCATTATTATTATGAGTAGATTACACAAAACAATATTTCAAAGTTATTATCTATATCTACAACACACACACATAATATGTGTATGCTAAGTAAATCATATGTCCATTAGCTTATGTATACTAGATTAATTGAGCACAAGTGTGATTGAAGTTTCACAAGATTAAAGTATGTGACTAGACAACATGACTTAATTCAATAATGATAACTAGGCGAGCAAGTTTATTAAGTCACAATACGCATAACATGTGCAGGTTTGCATGCTTCAAATTGATGTATCTCTTCATTATGACAAAAAAGTCGGTTATTGTAAAATCAAATTATGTATCAGATGTTCCAGAGAGGAGACAGTAACGATTGTAAATCTTTCCCCGACAAGGGCCTGGACTGAAGTCATCGATAAAAACTTCCAACTGTCTGGCGCCTAAAGTAAAGGACGATTCTCCCAACGGCGGCATGGACCGGAGGCGGCCGCTCCCGGCCACGATCTATTAAGATAATTGACCAAAGTGAGAAGTAAAAATATGATGATAAGTTACTCAGAGGAAGGAAAAAGATGAGGGCTTTTTTCCTGAGTTGACGGTAGAAGAAGCAATCGGGAGGGAAAGAGTCCAAGCGATTAGCCCCAGACAGGCAGTATAAACAAAACATCGGGCGTCAATAACACATCAAACACAGACGTAATAAAATACACGTATAAACATGCTTGATGTATCATAATTTCAAATACGACTACTATGATATGTATATGTGCAAACAATAGATCGTCTTATACATGTGAGAAAACAAAACCAACGACAAATTAATATCGATTCTGTTACGATATGCACTTGTAGAAATAATAGACCGTCACACACATGTGTTTAAGTAATAAATAAATGAAATAAAAACATTAGAGAAATCGAAAACACAAACACACACATCGATGAATATCAATATAGTCAAATGCAACAACAAAACACCCCAACGCCCAAACACATCTGAAATAGTTACAATCAAATATAGTCAAATGCAACAACAAAACACCCTCAACGCCCAAACACATCTGAAATAGTTACAATCAAATAACAAGTGATCAACTAGCTCGTATGATGAGACTTAGAATTCATTTGGACCTAAAGTTTGAAAATTTGGAATTTTGTTAGAGGGAAAGTATGCCTATGCGTGTGTGTGTGAGAGAGAGAGAGGTTGTGAGATTTGAGCCAGTACATATTTTCTTGATTCTTTTTCACTTTAATCCAACAAAAATATATAAACCCCTCCCTAGTAGCGTTATTTTACAGAGTCAAGTCATTTCTTGGTTGTTTCACATTTATGTTCAACCTCTCTTCCCATTTTCCAAACCGCTCAACTTAGAAGAAAAAACACGCACAACACACACACACACACACACTAAAAAAAACACAAAAAAAAGGGGAAAACGCTCTTCCTCACTGTCAGTGCCCATCGTCTTCCTCCGCCATGGATTCTTCTACTGTGGTTGCTGAATCGTTCTTGCCCAAGCCCTACACTCCCATTCTCGTCCTGTAAAAGTGATAAATAAAAGAAAGCTTTCATCTGTAAAGCAGAAATCCGAAAGCAAAAGGGAAATGGTGTTCAAGGGCAGATTTTTTTCCTCCAAGAAGTCAGACACTTCGAGCCCCGATGGATCCTCCAACAGCCCTCGATCTCTCGGCTCCAACAACTCCAATTCGCCGATCCGATCCGACAAGAAAAAGCCCAAATCTCTGTCGCCGTCCGTTTCCAAGGACAGCTCCCCGGCCGCCGCCTCCGGGTCCCCCGCCGCCAGTACTCCGACGAGCGCCGCCCGGAGCATCCTGAAGAAGAAAGGCTCCTCCAAGGGCAAGGAGGCGCTCGGTCTGGCCAAACCCGCTTCCAAAATCTCCACCTCATCCTTATCCTCGTCCAAGTTGAAGAAATCAGACGAGTCAGCACCTCCGGCGGCGGCTCAGCCGTCGCCTCTGTCCATGTCGCCGATAGTGGCGTCGTCTTTAGGGCTGAACAAAATAAAGACGAGATCGGGGCCGCTGCCCCAGGAGAGTTTCTTCAATTTTGGTGGTCGAGAGAAAGGAGTAGGGTTAGGCGCCAGTAATCTGTCCAGGCCATTTGGGGCCATTGGCGGCGCTGATGGTAATTCGGGTGGTAAGAAGAAGAATCTTGAGAATGCGGATAATGGGAGCAATTCAGACAGCATGTCGACTGAAAGCGGGGCATCGAGGGATCAGAGCCCGCATGTGTTCCAGGCTCAAGAACGTTCGCGGCTGCAAAATGCTGAATCTTCATCTGGGCCTAATGGTATTGTTTCACTATGATCAATTTTTTTTTTTATTTATTTTCTAGACTATGTTGGTTTGCACTTCATTATATTGGTTGCAATTATGATTTATATCGGTTCATTAATTGGATTGTGTTTGTTTATGATTTGGTATGAGATCAGGGAAAGATAGTATTATGGGAATAATTTCTGTTGTGCTATGATTTGACTTAGTCACACTGTGAAATGAATTAAAATTTGCTATCATGGAGAATCCACGACGACGGGATCCTGCTATTATGTGTATATGTGGCAAGCTGCCTTTGTAAACTGAACTTGTACGTTCTTTAGTGCTAATTTTAGGAACAATGCTCATAGTATTGTTAAAAGTTACATGCCACATCTTTATCTTTTGCTAACTTCCTTTGCTATTGCTTTGATGCAACTAACTTATGTAGAAGGGTGTTCTCTGGTATCTTTGTATTTCCACATCTAGTTAACATTTCTGCGACTTGTTTTAGTTTGTGAAAAAATGATTACTGCGTTAATGCATGATTATAATCAGTGAGTCAGTTTGTTTGTTTGTTTTCTTTTGCCGGGGGTTGATTGGAGGAGTCAATTAAGAATTTAATTGGAAATAACGGAAAGTAATATTACGAAAAAGTATGTTTATTATTCCTTGGAGGGGTGTCTGTGAATCTACTATTTGCCTCTTCGTAGAAATTTAGCCTGCATATAATGGAAGATCTGCTGCATGTTATTGCACCTTTGACTTAAATAAAATTATCCAATAGTTGGGAGAAATGATAACTATCTGAATAACCACTTTTTATTTTATTTTATTTTTCCATGGTAGGGTGTGTGAAATATTAGTAGTCCTTTTTTCTGATTTTCACCCATGTCCACGGGGATGGCTGTACATAATTTCCCTTATTTTTCTATATGTATTACATATATTCTCTGAGGAGAAAACTAGAAACCAAATATGGAGAATCTTTCTTTTATAAATATAAATATTTTATTATATGAGCCATAGATTACAATAGTATGACCCCTTTTACCAACCCAGAGATAACTTTTCTGAACCAATTGATTAAGTCTAAATTTTGCCTTCTAGTATTTTTCTTCTTTTTTCTTCTCTACTTGTTGTAAAATTTATTCGCCCACACTATCATCATTTTAGTTGCCAAACAAGCTTAAGATTTTGCTTCCTATCATGATTACCTTTTCGTTCAATTTTCGCCTCACACTTATGTGCTAGCTCAAGTTTATTTTGGGAGTAATAATGATGTTTATAAGTAAAAGGTTTAATTCGCGGCCTTCCATGTGACATTATTATGTGCAACTTGGGGCATATGCCATATGAGGGGTATATATATAATAAAAAGTAAAGAATGCTTTTAATTTAAAGCCTTATGTAATGAAGTTTTGCGTTCACAAATTTAACTTTGCTAACTCAGGGCAATTTGATTCATCATGGGGTGATTCTGTTGTTCCCAGTAATTCTGATGCATGTACTCCAGAGATGAAGGTAAAAAGGTGCATCTTCTTTGATGCTACAACGCATACAATGTCTAATTATTTCCTGATAAAATTAAATAGGAGTGGCATTTATAAACTAACTGACTTCTAAATCTGTTTGTAGACATCGTATGACTGTGAGAATCCAAAAGAGTCAGAATCTCCGCGCTTTCAAGCCATACTCCGTGTGACAAGTGCCCCTCGGAAAAGGTTTCCTGGTGATATTAAAAGTTTCTCTCATGAATTGAACTCAAAAGGTGTCCGACCTTACCCTTTTTGGAAACCTAGAAGGTTGAATAACGTTGAGGTAACTAAACAAGATTATGCATGCAGTTGTCAACTTTTGATTTCAGTAACTTTGCATATCCCTGGTGTTTGTAGTAATAAAAAGAAAAAATAAAAAAAAAAAGAAAAGAAAAGAAAAGAAAATTACTAGCTAGTTTCTTAATATAATTACTGTGTCACGTCAAGTATGATAGCTTTTCCTTTTACTGCTTGATATTCATGATTATCCTAAAACTGTAACAGGAGATATTAACTATGATCCGGACAAAATTTGACAAAGCAAAGGAGGAAGTAGATTCCGACCTGCATATCTTTGCAGCAGATCTAGTTGGAATCCTAGAAAAGAATGCAGATAATACTCCAGACTGGCAGGAGAAAATAGAGGACTTGCTCATCCTAGCTAGGAGCTGTGCTATGAGTACCCCAGGAGAATTTTGGCTCCAATGTGAAGGCATAGTGCAAGAGCTGGACGATAGGCGTCAAGAGCTTCCAATGGGCATGTTAAAGCAGCTCCACACGCGAATGCTTTTTATACTCACCAGATGCACTCGACTGTTACAGTTTCACAAGGAAAGTGGGTTGGCTGAGGACGAGCATGTTTTTCATCTTCGACAGTCACTTCAGCCTCCATCAAAGCAAGCCCCTTCAGGACCAGGAAAAGAAGGGAAGACGGCAGTAGACACGAAATCTGTGCTGGTGCCCTGTACAAGGAAGTCATACAGTCAAGAGCAATCGGATTGGAAAAATGACCGAATGGGAACCGGAAGTTCTCTTGTTTCACCTTTTGAAACCACGAAAAGCTCAGAATCGAAATCGGGTCGGAATCGGATGGCATCTTGGAAGAAGTTTCCTACTCCCTCTGGAAAGAGCCCAAAAGAAGCTGTTGTCAAAGTTAAGGAAGAGCAAGGTGACAGTATCACATTAGCCTCACGAATGTTAGAAAATCAAAGAGAGAACAGTGATGGTTATCTGGCTAATGCAAAGGCACCCGAGCTTCCTCCCTCTAAAGACACGCATGGGCCAGCTGTGATGCCAAAACACCAGCACAAAGTTTCGTGGGGCTATTGGGGTGATCAGCCTAGTGTAACCGATGAGAGCTCAATAATATGCCGCATTTGTGAAGAGGAGGTCCCGACTTTACATGTCGAGGACCATTCTAGGGTATGTGCTATTGCCGACAGGTGTGATCAGCAGGGTCTTAGGGTGAACGAGCGCCTCATGAGGATTGCCGACACTCTTGAAAAGCTGATGGAATCGTATTCAACCAAGGACATGCAACATGTTGCCGGGAGTCCAGATGGCGCTAAAGTATCAAACTCGAGCGTGACTGAGGAGTCGGAACTCGTTTCTCCCAAATTTAGCGATTGGTCCCGAAGAGGGTCTGAGGACATGCTGGACTGTTTGCCGGAGGCAGATAACAATATTGCCATGGATGATATGAAAGTTTTGCCGTCCATGTCGTGCAGAACTAGGTTTGGCCCAAAGTCTGATCATGGGATGACCACATCATCGGCAGGCAGCATGACTCCAAGGTCACCATTGATGACGCCAAAGATGAGCCCGATTGACTTGTTTCTGTCTGGAAAAGGCTCTTTGGCTGAACATGGGGATCTTCCTCAGGTATATCCAAGCTGATTTAATCCTGTTAACGTACACGCACACACGCACACACACACATATGTTATCCTGAGTGCGGCCCGTGACTTCAGTGTGATGTATAATTATTGCGGGAAGCTTTCTTTATCTGGGACACTTTTGGTCCTACAGCAGAAATAGCTCCTCAGCGTACACAAACATTAAGTTTGGTGCTTAGGAAGTCTGATACAAATGTCAAGTAACACAAAAGTTACATTGCATGATATCTGAATATTTCCAATGTCCTGTCAGTTGAAGCACGTGGTCCCATCTGAATGGTTTAGACTAAGACTATTGGGGTCTCATCCCAGTCGCTCCCCTGATGCAATCTCAAGTAATACCAAATTTAATACAAAAAATACTCAATGCATTAGATTGTAATTTATTTCACTAAATTATAATAATTGGCTCCTGATTACAGAATTCCAATTTTGTAAGAATTAACCTAGACATTTTTAACTCCAAAGAATTAATCCCTAGGCGTCCTAGGTGCTGGGCTATGACCTAGCTATTTCTGCAACCTTGCTGAATGTAATGTAATATTTCCCTTTTGGAAGTTAATTTGCAGATTGATTCTGTAATACATTAGAAGTACAATGAATTCCTCACAAAGATCTGATGATAGAAGTGGTTGAACAGGAAAAAAATTGAAGGAAAATAAACACTTCCCTCTTTCATGTTTATGGTTTGATAATCTATATTATTCCCTTTTCCGGTCTACTCTTGTCATTTAGGCGAACACTCGCATTCTTGACAAAATCAACCCCCGCCCCCCTCCATTTCATTGCGCATCATAATAGATTATTGTGTTTATATTTTATGAAACCGAGTCCACCAAAATAATGTAGTGTATACATGACTTCACGGTGTGGTTGATTTGTTTTTTACTGATTCTGACCCAAAACGATATTAAATTTAAATCATCACTGCAGCTGTACGGAACCCATTTAATTAAAATTATGTGGATGATAAATCAGTTTTAACTTTCATCACAATCAATGTTATAAGAAGTGATTTATTCTCTTTAGTAATATAATTCAGTGCTCAGTATTTATGGATTCTTCATTAAATGGGGAATCCATAGTATTTGAACTAATAGCTGTTGACCTGCCGCTGATGTCATATGGGTTTTAAATAATTCCTTTTTTATCATGTCCATATGCAGATGAATGAACTTGCTGATATCGCTAGATGTGTAGCAAATACACCTCTGGATGATGATCGGTCTCTGCAGTATCTTCTATCTTGCCTTGAAGATTTGAAAGTTGTCGTAGATCGACGAAAGTTCGACTCGCTGACAGTAGAAACATTCGGAGCTCGTATAGAGAAACTGATCAGGTGTTGTCATGTTTTTGCCTTTAAAGGTTATAGTAAATTGATATTTGGATCTTACATCTTAACAATTTGTTCAAATACCCAGGGAAAAGTATTTACAACTGTGTGAAATGGTAGATGATGACAAGGTTGATATAACCAGCACTGTAATTGATGAAGATGCCCCTTTGGAAGATGATGTTCTACGCAGCCTAAGGAGTAGCCCTGTTCACTCTTCCAAAGACCGTACATCAATAGATGACTTTGAAATTATAAAACCAATTAGCCGTGGGGCATTTGGTCGGGTGTTCTTGGCGAAAAAGAGGACAACTGGAGATTTGTTTGCAATAAAGGTACACGAAGAATGTGTCCATGTACTATCTGAGTATCTGAGTAGTCAAAATAGGAAAAAACATTGGCTGAGTTGATCAATAGTAATTGACAACACAAGAAAATGAAGAATGTTTTGCTTAAATGTCATTCTGTTCAAACCTGCACTTCAAGTAGAATTCGGTTTGACTTCTCAATGTTGCGTAAAGCTTTCAGTTTTGAATGGAAATATCAGCAGTTTTCTAAAATGGTCATTTGAAAGGAAAATGTATTGTAGTCTTTCATGTATGCTTAAGACACCTTGATGTGCCAAATCTATGTACTCTCAGGTTCTTAAGAAAGCGGATATGATACGTAAGAATGCTGTAGAGAGTATTTTGGCCGAACGTGATATCCTGATATCTGTTCGCAATCCTTTTGTGGTGAGCTTCTTTTGGTGACAGTGATTTTGCTCATATCTTCTTGACTTCAATTTCTTGTAATATATCTACACTGATGTCTTAGGTACGCTTCTTTTACTCATTCACCTGTCGCGAAAATTTATATCTTGTGATGGAGTACTTGAACGGAGGAGATCTTTATTCATTATTGAGAAATCTAGGGTGCTTAGATGAGGAGGTTGCTCGTGTATATATTGCCGAAGTTGTGAGTTTCTTTTGATGGCTTTCTCCAGCTCTCCCCCTGCCCCCTCTAATCTTTCAAGTTAGTTGTTTACTGAAACAACTGCATTTTTCTGGCTAGGTGCTTGCTTTGGAGTATTTGCATTCTCTTCGCGTGGTTCATCGTGATCTGAAGCCTGATAATTTGTTGATTGCACATGATGGACATATCAAGGTTATTCCTTTCATTTTCTCTTAAGCCTTTAATCATGGTCATTTGTGTTGTGCCTTTCTACATGATTTTGCTTTTCTGGGTAGTTCCATTGCTTTATGCATGTATTTGCTGGTTCGTTCTTGAAATGACATAACTCAAAAACAGAAAATAAAGAGATTGGAGAATAGACTGGTATTCAAATTTATATGCCTAGATTATGCCATGAGATTTGGGGGTATAAGTGTTTTAAGACTTATGCCATTTTGCTACTTCTGTTTTTTGTGAAGTTCTTCAGCGTCTAGTATTACTTGCTATGGTGTTTTGCTTGGCACATTATTTGAGTATGAAGCTTCCCAATTTGTGGTGTTTCTAAGGCCATCTCCAACCGAAAAACTCATTCTCAGACCCATTTTGCAGTAACTATCACATTTTGCAGTAATTCATCGCCAACCGAAAAACTCATTCTCAAACCCAAAAGAATATTCTCTTTTACATCAACTTCTACAACTTTTCAATACTACCCACATATTTTACAACTTTACAAATTAAACTACACTATTATTTTAAATTAAATTTGGACTTTATGTAATAAAATTAATTATAAAGTTATAATCATATACATAATAAATCGGATAAATAAATAATCATTAAAAATTACAACACACAAGATAAAATTAAAAATTACAACACACATGCTATGTTAAATTATAAATTAATAATTTGTGCACATATATTAAATTGTAGTTTTCCTATCTTAAAGTTTGAAAATATTTTAAACAGTGTAATTGTTTTTTTTATTATAACTTAGTTCAAAGTTTTGATATGCATGCTATAAAAGTATTTTACAAATAATTTAGAATGTCATGAAATTATTTACAAATACTTTTTAGTTGCGGGATCTAATATACACACTACATACGTAATTCTTATATTTTATGGTTTAGTGTAGAATGTTATGAAATTATTAACAAATTTTTTTTAGTTGTGGATCTAATATGCACACTACATATATACTTGTTATATTTGATATTTTAGTGTACTTTTAAAAGCAAAATAATTTAAAATAAAATTATCTTATCTAATAACTCAAATTACTTAATTGTCATAATTAGAGAAAATACTTCTTATCATAATATAAATTACATTACGCTCAAGATGGGAAAAATTATGTATTTTTTTAGTTTAATAGATCGTATATAATTTTGGTGAAAAAAATGAGGTAATGACTCATATACAATTTAAATAGAAAAATGGAGTTGAATGCAATTTAAAAACTACAAACACAATTTTTTTTTTTGCGTAAACGCAAACATGCGTATGAATAGGAGAGAGAAATAATATCCTGCATTTTGAGTCGGTGTTTGCCGTTCGTTTGGAGCTCTTTTACCCCAATTTTTGCGATTTGGGTGCCGGTTGGAGACGGTCTAACTTTTTACTAGAATTTGATTGGATCTTTCCTCAATATATAAACCTGGTTTTTGAACATTTTGGCAAATCTTCTTTTCTTTCTCCTCATGATCACGTTCTTATGGGTGTGAATAGCGCACTACTAAGCCAAAGCTGCACTATGTGTACGGTGTACCTTTTGTTGGGTAGCACAAAGTGAAAATAAGTTATTAATTATTATTTATCAAATTTTTTCACTTGTGCTATACCCACTACAAAAATTGAGTATGACATCCATTAGCATCACACTTCGCTTTTATTTTCAATTTTGTGTTTGCCAATTATATCTTCTACACAATAAACTTATAGGAAATAACACTTTTGTGTCTTACGTTAATCATACGTCCTAATAAGGTTCATGGATTACCTTGACCTGTATACTAATGCCATTGAATTTAGATTCTTTTTTCTTTACATTTTTTAATGCTGTGAAGTCTGCATATCATTGGCGTGCAGGAAGAAGTGCAAGTTTTTTTAGTCTACCATCTAAAAACACGTTTTGTGCATGTAAATTGATTCCCCCTGGTGTTGATATTCGGAGAGCCAAAATTATTTGTTTTTAAAACTTGAAACAAAAACAAGTTTTTCCTTTTTCATTTTTTCTCGAACTTCATGATGCTTGCATTCTGAAGGAGCCAAAATTGATTGTTACTTCCAATTTGAACAGTTGACAGACTTTGGGCTATCAAAAGTGGGTCTTATCAACAGCACTGATGATTTGTCGGGTCCGGCTGTTAGCGGAACATCGTTAATGGAAGAAGACGAACCGCCATTATCTGCATCAGAGCATCAGAAAGAAAGGCGTAAGAAACGTTCAGCTGTGGGCACACCAGACTACTTGGCACCAGAGATTCTTCTAGGAACTGGGCATGGTTGGTTGATCTCCTGTCCAGTTAGCTTTATAGTTTAATTAAACTAGAGAAATTGTCCTTCCATTTCGATTGGATTAAGTTTTTCTTCCATATCTATAGAAGCAGGAGGAGTGATGCATTAAATTTGCTTATATCCCTATCTTTTGCAGGATTTACTGCTGATTGGTGGTCGGTGGGTGTTATTCTATTTGAATTGATTGTCGGCATCCCACCATTCAATGCCGAGCATCCTCAGGTTATAAGACTGTTGTAACATCTTTTTGTTAATAAGTAGTTACTTTCCTATAGTGTCCATACTTTTCATGTGCACACTTAAATGTGGAGTGCATTCTAAGAGATTTCTCCTTTATATATGTTCTTTCATATAAAAATAGTTTCTGATAGTGCTTTGTGATATTGTTTGGTGTCCCGGAGATTTTCAATTGTTTCTAGTTTCATTTCATTTTGATAGCAGGGATTCTGTATTCAAAGACTAATCGAATGGAAATCAAATGGCTGTAGTTATATAATTTCTACGACAAAGTTTTAGTTCTTGGAAAGATCTTCAGAAATTTTCACCTTAATAAAATTATGAATTGAAAATGATTATGAAGAAAATTCCCATAGTTCAAGATTGAAACTTATGGATAAAGATGTTTTGCTTGGCTCTATTTGAAGTGGTCTTATGCAATGCTCTATATGCAATTCTTGGTACTTTCATTGACGTTGACGTTTCTTTCCTTTTCATTTTTATTTGTAGAAAATATTTGAGAACATTCTCAATCGGAAGATTCCCTGGCCTCGAGTTCCTGAAGAAATGAGCCCTGAAGCATATGATTTAATTGATCGGTAAAACTCCCATCCATTTCTTTCACCTACTTTCCAATGCTTGGATGATATGTTTTATCACTGCCTAAAAGATTTATACTCATGCATTTTGTGTCAAAATTCAGTTCTTTGATCTGTCATATTTGTAATTTGATACATTGGGTTATCATACAATTTTCTTGGATAGGAGTGTCCGAGACAATTTTTATTAGTGATCTATTTCTGACACGAATCATATGAACTGTCCTCGCTTAATGTTTCTGAATAATTCTTTTTACCTCATTAAGTGTCAGTTGAATGGTACAATTTTGTTTAATAGCTTTCTGCTTCATGCTGCCTTGAATTCAATTTAATTTTGGGAAAAATGCAAAGACTACCCCTGATGCCTGGCCTAACTACAAAAGATATCCTTTAATCTTCAAAATTATAAGAAAAACTCATTAAGGTATTACAAGTCCCTTCTAGCTTTGTAAAACAGAAGCATCTTGAATGTGGATCATTTAGTTGACGTGAACAGCTTGTCTCGCACTTAACACTTGAATATAAATCATATTGTCTTTGTTTTACAGCTTATGATTAGAAATTGTGTGTAAATATTAAAACCTTCTCAACTGTTCTCATTACTACAGCTGTTTTGCCTTTTACATTGTGCTGAATCTTTACTTTACAACATATATAAGAATAGGGAATGCCTTTGTTCATAATTCTTAGATTGGTCCACTGATTGGTTCTGATATCCACTGACAGGCTACTAACTGAAGATCCTAACCAGCGGCTCGGAGCTGTGGGTGCTTCTGAGGTAATTTGTATTTGTCTTAGGATAGTTATACTTGTCCTAGACTTTTAGCGTAACTACTAACTACCAAGAAAAAAAACATGAGATATATTTTCTGCTGCTTCCTTGTTTTTGTTTCATAAATTTCATCTTTCTGACAAACGGTGGTTTGTAAAGTATGTAAAGGTCGCAATTTAATTTAAAATTGTAAAAGATACTTGATTTTCTTTTAATTTTATATATATATTTACCTGCAGGTCAAGCAGCACCCATTTTTTCGAGATATTAACTGGGATACTCTTGCTAGGCAGAAGGTTTGACCGAACACTTAAATTTGCACAACACAGAATCTAGTGGATGAATATGTAATAATGTTGCCCCATTCTTATTTATTTTTGTTTTCTAGGCTGCTTTTGTCCCTGCATCAGAGAGTGCAATGGACACTAGTTATTTCACAAGTCGTTTCTCATGGAATCCCTCAGACGAGCATGTTTATGCTGGCAGTGAATTCGAAGATTCCAGTGAAAATGGCAGCTTAAGTGGTAGCAGCAGTTGCAGCAACAAGCAAGATGAAGTGGTTTGTGTTTCAGCTGTTTAATTAAATATAGCATTTTTTTTAATCGCGATTATATCGTAAATATTTGAATCTCAGATTATCTAAAGAGGTCCTCTGAGTAGTCACCTCTAAAGTTTGATCGAACATTTTCCAAAACACAGGATATGTAGTACGTGTATGAGTGGAATTGTGTAGTATTATTAGAAATGGTCTATTATGGCCAGTGATTGATAAAGATGTCAAATTAGGAATTTGGTGCAACACATTGCCATTTATGAATTGAAGTCCAGAGTGCGATTTGATATGTCAATTTTTGTGGCAAATCATCAAAACTGCTGAATTTCTGGCACTCTGTCTGCACCTTATTAGTCTTAGGTAGCAAACCTGGTCAAATCACGTATTTGTAGTTTAAATTCGATTATCGTTCAAAATATTGTAACCTATTAGATGAAAAGCCACGTTACCCAACCAAAATAACTTCTTACCTGTTTTGTTAATACAACCTTTGATTTCATAATTGGAATCTTATATTCACTTGTAAAGCAGGGAGATGAATGTGCGGGGCTCGCGGAATTTGACACGAGCTCTGATATCAATGACTCCTTTAGTAATTTCTCTTTTAAGGTAAGTACATTAGACGGTTGTATTTACAGTTATTAAGATTGCATTTATTATCTAACATATATTTCCAGTCAAATGGTTGTCCTCGCATAAATTTTACGTGTGAAAAGTCTGTCTTTTTAACGAGCATTCATACCTTTAAAGTCGAAAGTCATACTTTCCAAACAACCATTTGTATTGTTGAAAGTACGATTTTTTTTTCTTAAAAACTATGACTTGCACGCACAATGAGACTGCCGTATCGTAGTTTTTGTGAATTACACCATACTTGCTTTCATGCTGCAAATTATCACCTTATATTATATACTGCCTTTAGGTTTTGGTTTCTTATATTTTTCTTGGCAATCCAGAATCTTTCCCAGCTCGCCTCTATCAACTACGACCTGCTCACGAAGGGCTGGAAAGACGATCCACCTTCAAATTCAAATACATAAACCTCTCTTTAGTATAATATATACATTTAACTTTGGGGGAAATTTGCCTCCCAGTTTATATTCCTTGTAAATGTTTTTTTTTTTTTGGCATTTATTTTTTCATT
>CACSLK010008332.1:2086402-2104389 GCA_902706635.1 Striga hermonthica | reverse complement strand
CACTCTATGCATTCTTGATCCTATCCCAATGGTGGAAGGCCCCAAAAAATGCCGAAAATCCTCTCATTCCGTCTCACTAACACGATCCGTCTCATCCCGATAGCCCCTGAGGCCCGAAACCCGAATCCCCTCGATACGCCTCACTACCTCAGAGATCAAGGGCCGACTATCCGGGTACTGAGCCGTGCAGTCAATGCCCAGCTGCAGCAGTTGTACCATTTCCTCCTCCTCCGAATTGTTGTTGTACCTCACGAGCTCGACATCAAAAACCTCCGAAGTCCACTCCTCCTTCACGACCGAATTGACCCATCTCGGCAAGTCAACACCTTCCTCGTTCAGTAGTGGGGCTTTCCCTGTGAGGAGCTCGAGAAGGAGCACGCCAAGGCTGTAAATGTCGGCCTTTTGAGAGACCCGTTGGGGCTCAGTGACCTCGGGGGCCCGGTATCCCGCGACCCTGTTTGGAGAAGATGGGGACCCGACAAGATTATTGAGCCCGAAGTCTGAGACACGGGCTTCGTGGGATTTGGTGAGGAGAATGTTTGAGGATTTGATGTTGCCGTGTGAGATGTTGGGTCCTTGTAAATGGAGGTATTCAATGCCTCGGGCTGCTCCAAGGGCAATGGCCGAACGGGTTTCCCAGTTTAATGGGGTTTTTCCAGCTCCTTTGTTACCTGAGAAAATTAAAAAAGAGAAAAACCCAAAAAAAAAAAAAAAAAAAGGTGAATTGGTTATTGGTTTGGTTAAATTTGATGGGTTTTGAGGGAGGGTACTGAAGGATGAGGTTTTTCATGGGGGAAATAGAAAATCACTTCCTAAGGACCCAATGTGCGTATTGATTCAGATCAAACGAGAAGATGGAAACAAGCTGAAAGTGTTCGAACTTCTAAATAGATTACATTGTCAATGCAACTCAATGAAGACGATTAGCGTTGTGCGAACAAAAGTAAGCCAGAGAAAAAGAAGTACCCATTTCTAGATTGCAAGAATTGGCAGCAATGGCAATCATACTAAGGACTCTAACCTAAGCAAGTCGACTTACTTAAATGTGTTACTTATATCAGACAACCGGCATACTTAAGGTGCTACTACAACCAAACTCTATCAATAATCATAAACCACATGCTCTTCTCATAAAAAGTTTCTGGTAAATGAACCAAAAAGCAAAAATCAAGCATAAAGCCATGTCCTACAAACTCTATGCACAAGAAATGACAACCAACTGAATCAGCCATATGTCCAGAATCATAATCAGGAATTTATCCCAAAATTAAGAATTGCACAATCAAGAAAAGCCTCTAAAAAATGCCACTCACCATGTAAAAGCGCAGAAAGGCTCCCCATCGGCATGTAATCATAAACCAGAAGCTTCTCCTCCCTGCTGTAGTAATAAGCCCTAAGAGGCACCAAATTCACATGATCCATAGCCCCAACAGCTTCAATTTTATCCCTATACTCTCTCTCGCCAATAGTCACATCCTTCAATCTCTTCACGGCCACCACCGTCCCTACCTCCAAGACGGCCTTGTAGGATGTCCCAAATGTGCCCTTACCCAAAACCTCGGCTGACGCTCTTAATAGCTCTTCTAGATCAAAAACCCTCGAGGCATTCCCGAAAAATATCAGCTTCTTGATATTGACTGCCGAATTTGTTCCAGGTTCACTCTTCGTGTTAACATTTGTGCCCATTGCACTCACAGCTGCAGCGCCCACCGAAAACCCATTGCTAACCCCAGTGTTATTTTCCTCGATGGACTTTTCATTAGGCTCATTTTCTTGAGTCTTGATTGCAGCTGCATCCACGGACCTCACGTTGTTTCCACTCCTTTTTCTGCACAGGATAAACAAAACCAATACCAGAAGAATCAAACCCACGACAGATCCGACTACAATTCCTGCAATTGCACCGCCGGACAATTTCTTTTTCTTTCTAGTATTGTCCCCCAAATTTATGTTCCCATTTGGAGCCTCAGCGGGAGACCCTGTGGGACTCGCATTGTCCGCACAGACACTATCGAGAGGCTCGCCGCAAAGGGAAGTGCCTAAAAACGCGTCCTTGGGTTTCCCCACAAGCCCTTTTGGCACAGACCCGTTTAAATTGTTGAAAGAAACATTAAACTGGTCGAGATTGGGTAGGTCAATATCAGGCAAAGGCCCACTAAACTGGTTTTCCTCCAAATAGAGCGTGCGCAAGCGGGTAAAGTTGTTGAGCCCGGGCGGGATTTGGCCGGAAAAGTTGTTTGAGGCAAGATTCAGCCTGACGAGAGAGGGGAGGGAGAGAATGAAGTCCGGTATGGTCCCGGTGAAGTGATTGCCCTGGAGATAGAGATTCCGGAGCTGAGATAGCTGGGAGAGATCGTCGGGAAGCGGGCCCGAGAGGTGGTTGAGGCGGAGGCTGAGCGTGCGGAGAGAGGTCAAGTTGGATATAGTGTTGGCCGGGAGCGCGCCGGAGAGGGAGGAGGCCGGGAGGCGGAGGACGGCGACGCGGTTGTTCAGGCACCCGACGCCCGGCCAGACGCAGGGGGTGGTGGAGGTGATGTTCCAGAGGAGGGGGCGGCCGCCGACGGACGAACGGAGGGCGAGGAGGGCGGCTCTGTCGGAGGTCAGATCTGAGGGTACGGCGGCAGGGAGGAGGGAGAAGAGGAGGAGGAGAAGAAGGAGCATTGTGTGTGTGTGTGTGTGTTGGGGGGTTTTGGAGTTTTTTTTTTTTTTTAAGAAAAAAAAATGGGGGAGTGAGGCTTAGTAAGGGCGGAGAATCATTTGGTTGGGTGGTTTTATGGCCTGAGTCACGGTATAATTGTGCTTGTCTTCTTCCTTTATTTTATATGTGTGAGAGAGAAAAAAAGTGTGCTCTACAGTGTTTATGTGTGTGAGAGAGAAAGAGTAGTTGTGTACACTCAGTGCAATGTTACTTTGAGTTGGTGTGTGCGGGGAGTAAATTGGGGGAGACCGATACAGGCTGGGGATAGGTATGCTCATAAATTAAAATTAACGGTGGATTAATCATAAATTTACAAATAAAAACACGCATCCTAAATGAGCAAAATAAATACTAAGAGCTTGTTTGGAAACACTTTTCAAATGGACTTTTGGATGCAAAAGTCCATTTGGATAAATATTTATGTTTGGTGCTAAGTTATGAATGGACTTATGGATAAGTTGTTTCTCTAAAAAGTCCATTATGTAGAAGTAAATGATAAAGACTTATGGAGAAGTACATTTTGGAGAAGTCCATATCTTAAATGGACTTTTTGAGAAGTGTTCCCAAACAAGCACTAAGAATTAATTTTAGCCACATGATCTGATCATCCGACGTGAAAAGTATACGTTTAGAGTGTAAGACGTTCAACTTTTGTTAGAACACGATTAGAATGATATATGTTACAACATCAGAAAAGTTGAAAATAGCGGAAACACAACAAAATTAAAAAAACTCTTCGGGGAGCGTCACACTACCACTCAGAGTTATTTCATTGATAACTCGATTGTGCACATGTGTAGTTTTGAACTTACAGCAACTAGAACTTCCTTCTAGCCAAACCAACAACTATACTCGAATCTACCAACTACTTCCCTGGCAACCTCCCGTGGACTTAAAACACTCACGATCCCTCGAGAATAACTACGTACTGATAACAGAAGTGTTAGAATGAAAAGAAACAAGAAAATCTCTCAAAGATCAGTTTCAGTGCTCAGACGTTTAATAACATCAGACCACTAAAACTGGAAACAAAAACAAAGAAACTGCAAAAAGTTCGAACTCTCAATTAAAGCTCGAATGCCAGGAATAACAAGAGTTTCAACAGCCTTCAATTGATCTTCAAATAAAGTTTCAAATAGGGTTTATATAGCATCTTTAGGCGTGTACTTCTTCTCCAACTTCTTTCCATCTTCCATGATCTCATTGATCTTCTTCCAAAAAATGTAGTAACATGGAAAGTGAATATGTCCTTTGATCTCCCCTCAACTCGTGCACATTCCTTTCCATCTGGCAGTGCATGACGATATCCTACACAATATTACCGTAATAAGATCATGCAAATTCAATAACCAAATGAATAGGAAACTCGCATAGATATATAAGTAAATAAAAGAACTTCCCTTTTATAAATTTCATATGCTTGCAAGAGCATATCTTCAATATATACATTTTTTAACTCATGCCAAAAAATATATCTTTCACAACAAATTATTTTAATAGAAAAATTGAGAATCACGGCTTCATAAAAAAATTGAGACTCACGACCTGTAACCCCCATTATTTTAATAGAAAAATACCGAATTATTTTTTAAAAAATCAGAGTTAATTTTCAAAAATTCAATTTAAAAAATTTATTTAACGAGCACTACTCAAAAATTCACATAACAACAGTTAAGTCCACACTTAACCAAACGGGAAATCAACCATCCCGAACAACTATCTCATGCCATAATAAAATTCTAACACAAGAATATCCAAATTCCCAATTCATAATTCAAAATAATAATCCAAAAAATAAACATGGTTCAATCTCCAGAAAACAATAGCAAACATGCTGACAATTAGAAAAAAAAAAAAAAACAATTAAGTAAGCGGAAGCATGTAAAACAGTTCAATAGCAAATATATGACCCGTCTCGCTTGTCTTTCGCTGCAGCCAGCAACTCAACCTGAAAAGAAAGATAATAGTGGGGGTGAGTGAACACCTGCTCACCGAGGGCATACCATGAACACAAATCAACTATTTTACCCCCTAATGTAGCCCTACGCTCATGTGATCACATCTAACTTGTCGATGCACCAACGACAGGAGCAAACCGTCGATACACCATCGCGAGTAAGCTCTCTAAAGGCTAGAGTTAGGAGAGGTTCCAACAACCGGGATAATCCTCTCATAGACAACCGGTTCACATGCATTGATTTTCAAGCCAAGCATTTATAGAAATTAACATACATGGTATGCTTTATCAACACCCACCTGGAAATAAAGTCGGCGATAATACACAATTTGTCGGTCGTAGGTAGAAGTATCATCTCCTCAAACACCTACATTTAATTAAGATAATTTCATAAATACATTATTTTGACCCTTAGAAATAATCACGAGAATTCACACTTAGTCGAATATTATCGCCTAAGTAGTTTGTAAAATTTTGTGGAATTTGGAACTCTCAAAGGATCGAAACAATACTCGAAACAATGAGGTTAAAATTAAGGCTCGACTCAAAAACGGGTCGAACGGCTCAAAGACGGACAAGTGGAAATATAAAAATCAAGTTGCCAGAAAAATGGATAACTTTATGTCCGCAGCGATTTTATTTGAATATATCATTTGGTAGGAAACTCGAATCAAAGTGATTCTTTCTCCAAAACAATTTAGAGACACAGAACTAAAATTTTCATGAAGATGTTGAGTGCATTCGGGCAAGTTAAAGGGCTGAAAACAAATCAAATTTACACAATAAACCTGCTGTCAAATTTTTAGAGAAACTGGTTGCACGACGTTCGAATTTTGAATATATCTTTTTGTAAATAAATGATACTTGAATGAATCTTATGTCATCTGAAACCTAAGAGATAAAACTACAAATCATATGAAGACATCAAGATTCTCAAGTCACTCGAAATAGGCCATAATTAGCAAAACTGACAGACTCAAACTTCCGCGATAAATACGAAAAACTGACTGCGCAATGATCAATATTTTGACATAATTCTCAATATAAAAATGATAAATACTCGATTCTTTTTCCACAAGAAATATAACCCATTAAAATACAATTTGTACAAAGACTTCAGAAAGAGACGGTAAAGTTACATTATTAAAAAACAACAAATAAAACAGACTACATGTAGTATCGGAAATCCAGAAAAACTGGACGCGCAACCATCGAATTTTAGCAATACCTTTCATGACAAAATTGATAACTACCTGATTCTTGTTTCAGTGAAAACACAAGAGACTGAAATACAAATCGGTAGAAGAGTTCGAAAACGTTTGGCTGGGTTTCAGAGGTCAAAACAATGACCAAACATAAATCAGCGAAATGATTCGAAACAAGATTTATCAAAAATCTCAACAGCACATGATTTCACCAATTGTTCCCACAATCAAAGGCAATAAAAGGGCTTCGACAATGATAAACGAACGTCAACACCACAATGGTATTGAAGTTAAACCATGATTCAAAATAACACGACTTCAATAACAAGAAGACACTTAGAGAGTTCCACTTTCCACAATGATTTCTCAAAAGCAACAAACGAGTAGAATCAAATTATTCCAACCGAAATCAACAAATATCGATCCAACCAACGAAATAAATCATTGATAATTAACATGAGCATATAATGATGAAGAAGGTTCGGTCAGTTACCTTCCTTCGGGAAATACACGCTCGTTGGAAGTCAAACTAAATGAACGGATGGACGAACGAACCGAAAATGTAACCTCGACCACGTCTTGGACTCGGATTGCTCGACGAACATCCCCCGGAGATGGCCGACAAGTCCCAGGCCGCTGCCCGGTAAACAGACGTGGAAAACGGGTTGTTAAGGGATTTTTCGGGCGAGGTTGTCGCTCGTAAAAAGAGACCAGTTGGGTGCTCTCGGGCTATCCCAACTCGTTGTTTCTGGCACGTGGTTACAAACTGGGAACCTCCAACACACCAACTCGATGATGGCGTCTTGCTGGACGTGGACGGGTGCTGCTGCTATAACTTCTGCACGGTGCAGACGACGACCTCTGTAACAACCCGATGGTAAGGGTTGTTTGAACAAAGGCTAAGGACGGAGGATCATTGTCTCACGGGTTGACACCAAATATGGCCGCGGTTGAAGGTTTCGATGTCGGCACGCGGCTTGTTGCTCGTCGGAGGAGGGCCTGCCATGGCTGTCGCCGAGAAAACAAGTGGAGTGAGATGACGACTGTTGTGATTTTCTCGTGTGGTCTCCGCTGGCCTGTGGTCGGTGCCGCTGCTCCTTCCCGATGGTTACTTGCTTGACAAAGTGGACTGCGGTGGTGCTTCTACCGAGAAGATATTCTCACCGAAAAGTATTGTGTTTGGTGGCGATGAGGGCTTGAGACTGAATTACTGACGTCAAATTTAAGGAGTCACTGGAAGCTCGAAGATGGAGGGTGGTGAACGAACTACAAATGAGAGAGGAGAGAGATTTGTTGTGGCGATTTGCTGTCGGATGGATATGGTGAGGAGATGAAGAGTTGAAAGTATGAATGATGTACTGTTACGATATTTATGATCACCATGTACGTTTAGGGAGGTAATTCAGGTAATTATTATTGGAGTCTCAATTGTAATTTGGGCTAGGAAAAGGGAGCGTAATAATATATGTTAGTGGTGCCCATAATATTATCTAAGTAATTGGAGGAGTGGGCCAGACCCACAGTTAGTCGATTACTTAAGAAGCCATACTCCTAATCTCCTAAGGGTCCATATTGTAGCTCTATATATACATCATTAGGCTCATGACAAAGAGAATAAGAGATCATAATTCTCCTATGTGATATATTCATATACACGCACGCCCCTAGTCTCACTCTCAGTTTTCTGTTCGAGTTGTATCTTCTTCTTGTTGGTCCACCGATACAAGTTGAAGAGGTGTTCGAGTTATACAGTAGAATATTCTGAGGTATTTGAGACATATATTCATCAACCCCAGAGATCAACCAGAGCCGACGAACCATGACCCGAAGGCAGAGGATTGCCGACCCCAGCTCCGCCGATAGACGCCGTGATCCTGATGGAGCCGACGCAAGCCACGACGCACCACCAGCCGACCACCGTGACCCGAGTGGAAAACCACCGCACATGACCCGAGGACAATCTTTCTCAGTGCCAGTCCTGGTCATCTCGAATCCGACAGATTCAGAAAATTTTAAGTCGTAAGTTTCCTACATCAAACCTTTACATCCGCTGCGCATTGGTTTACTTTTGCTATTAAATTCGTAACTTGTACATAACGAGATACTTATAGATCCCAACAAGGTCTTCGTCAAACACGTGGAAGGAATGAAAGTCAGGTGTATGTCGATAGGATCGACATATGTCTTTTAGAATAACAAATTGATAGGACTATACTTGTAAAAGCGAAAGCTTTAAGTATATGTGGGAGATTGTTAGTGTTATATACTAAAAGCTTGGCTTTGGATGATATTACACTTTTACCCTTTATTAATGAGAACCATGTTAAATTAAACAAGTTCTATGTTCTGTTGTTTTGCATTTAGATAGAGTGGGTCGTCATCGGGCAAACCGAAGACCATTCTATCAGTACTTACGAAATAAGAATTAATGGTTCACAACCTAGATGGAAATGTGATAGGGATTAGGGATAACGCCACTTAAACCAACCGGACAAATACCCGCAAGTCTCGACTGGCCCAAGGGCCAACCAAAGACAACGGGTCGAGCGGGGCTCGACCAACTCGACGTTCGAACAAAGGCATGGGGTCGAGCGGGAGGGTCGAACTGGGTTTGAGGGTCGAATGCGGGGAGATGGTCGAATATGGACCCTCGGGTCGACCGAAGGCCTATGCGGCGTTCGACTAGTCCAAAGAGTTGAAGGGCTCGACCCTTGAGGGGAACCAAAGTGACGTGTTAATCCAAATGGTCGAAGGGCTCGACCCTTGTGCTGGACCGAATAGATAGAGCTAAAAGTCGAAGGGCCCGATCGGCGAGTCGAGTCACCATGAGGATCGAGGGTCTCACACAAGACCGGGTATTAGTTAAGTTGAGACCGATCAACGAACGTTCTAGAACGAATAAGCCCGAAAGACAGAATCGCACAAGAGAGACTATATAAAGAGGTAATCTCAATAATGGTAGGTAAGAATTCATTAATATTATTACTACAACATCTATTACACAATTTCAACCAAAATACGAGATCCTAACATGGGCGTCGGAGGGTCTTGCGCCGGAGTAATTCCGGCGCGCTTTCAGGTACTGGCAAAAACTCAAGCTCAAACAGAACCAAATCAAGTGAACCAACGTCATAACTGGGAAGAACCTTCCGTAAGACCGGAGCCACCGATCTCAGACCATATCAAATTGGCGCCGTCTGTGGGAACCCTAGCTCAGCCGGCGTTGATCTGGTGGTATCTCATACATCACAACCGGAAAGTAAGTGAAGGAGTAAGGATTGAAGAATATGGTGGAGGAAAGAGATCATGAGCAGCAGGTGGAAGACAACTCGTGGTTGCACAAGCGTCCTGTAGGGGCGGGGCCTCCGCCGGGATGGCTATTATGTGGAAATACGCCGGCGACTCCAGCCCCTGCTGCTAGGCGGCCACTGGAGCTTTCGGAGGTAGCGACCAACAGCTCGACGCAAGTAGGGACGATACAAATGCCGACAAGACCGAGCGCAAACTTACAATGTCAGGAGGTAGACGGAGAGGAGTCCCAGCTCCAAGAGGGGGTGGCGGAGGGAACCGCTGCGAATACTCATCTTTTCATCCTGGAGCAGCCCATGCAAGTCACGCCTAGCGCGTTGGAAAGGATGATAGCGGCGGCGGTGGAGGCAAGACTAGCGTTGATTTCACCTCCGGGAAGGGCGATGACGACGAGACTGGAAGCACAAGGCTTAGAGGCTCGACCCTCTGCCCTGGCGCATGAAATGGTGACTCGACCCGAAGTGTTTGGGCGCGATGAGGTAGACCGACCTAGACCAATCGTGGGTGGGGTGAGCATGAGCCAGAGTAATCGGTCCACTCATCAGGAGCTCCACAACAGTATGTAAGGGATTCGATCATCGAGCGCATGGCGGAGCAGTTGTGCGAACTCCAAGAGAAGGTCGAGGGACGTCGAGGCCGCTGTCGTGCAGGTCACCCGTTCGCGGATGAAGTGTTGGGTGCGGATTTGCCTCAAGGGTTCCGGGAAAGTCACCATGTCGTATGATGGCTCTACAGACCCAACTCGGCATCTCAGAAGCTTCGAGAACATAGCAGTGCTACACAGGTACAGCGATTTGGTGTATTGTAGGGCCTTTCTCACCACGCTGAAGGGTGCGACCCAAGATTGGTTCCACCAACTGGCACCAGTTGTTGTCAAAGATTTTCGAAGCTTCAGTTCGTTGTTCACCAACCAGTTCGCAAGCGCGAGGAAACATGAGAAGACATACTTATCCCTAATAAACGTGCAACAGAGGGAGAAAGAGACACTACGAGCCTACATAGCCCGTTACACCCGCGCATGTGTCGAGGTACCAAGCGCTACGGAGGAGATAAAGGTCGACAGATTAACCCGGGGGTTTCGACCTGGACCCTTTCGAGATTCCTTATCCAAAAGACCGGCCTAGACTTATGACGAATTATTGCAAAGAGGAGGCAAATATATGAACATGGAGGAGGCGCAAGCAGATTTTCTCATACAAGACAGTAGGAGGGACAAGAAGCAAGAGTCACGACCACCTCGGCCCGATGATAAGAAGGGAGGGCGAGAAAACAAGCGTGTGGACGAGAAAGGGTGGAAGCTGGGCCAGTGGTTTGACCGTTACATGCCCCTGACTACACCAAGGGGGCATGTATTCGCGGTATTAGAGAAAAGAGGTAACTTGGGGATGTTAGACTGACCTCGGCCCTTGCCAAGGAAAAATGGAGTGCCCATAGGACGACCGGAGTTCTTTTTCCGTTATCATAGAGAGTACGGCCACACGACTGATGCTTGTAAGGAGCTGAGGGACGAGGTGGAAAGAGTAATACGAGCAGTGCACTTGAAAGAATTTGTGCTAAGGGATAAAGACCCGGAAGGAGGGAGGAAGGAGAATGATAAGCGGGGGCGAGAGGACCGTGAGGAGCCTGATAAGGACCAACGAAAAAAAGGGGTGATTCATATGATTTCCGGGGGCCCGACAGATGGAGATTCAAATCGAGCAAGACGGAGGCACGCGAGGGTAGTGGAGGAGCATATGAGAGAGGAGGTCCAATTGGCGGAGGAGATACCTCTTATCCACTTCGGCCCTACAGACCTTGGGGGTGTTGCAGTGCCCCACAATGACGCGCTAGTAATAACAGCAGATATTGCAAACTTCGATGTGGAACGTGTTTTTGTGGACACGGGAAGTTCGGTCGACATACTTTTCAAACACTGCCTCGACAAGATGAAGCCAGATCTACCCCTGCAACCGGTGCAAACGGCCCTATACGGCTTCAGTGGCTCGGAAGTAGTCCCCCTCGTTGAAGTCGTCCTCCCCGTGGCGTTGGGGGAAACACCCCCTAAGGCAGGTGAAGATGATCAGATTCTTAGTCGTAGAGACTGGGTCAGCATACAACGTGATTTTGGGACGGCCCAGCCTGAATACCTTCAGGGCAGTAGTATCGACCTATTGCAGGAAGCTGAAGTTCCCCGTAGGAGGAAAAGTAGGGGAGGTAAAGGGCAATCAAAAGATGGTGAGGTCCTGCTATCAAGTTACCATCAAAGAGGGCCAGTTGAGAAAAAGAAAGGCCGAAGAGGTTGTAGGGCAGGCTGAAAAGCAGGTAAACGTTGACATCGCTTCCCGGGACGAACTTCTCGAGATTGAGCTGATAGAAGGGGTAGAGGGAAAGACGACCGAGTAGGAAAAGACCTACCAGATGACATTCGGGGAGAGCTGGTGGAGACATTGAGGGAGTTTGTGGATATCTTTGCCTTCAGCCCCCAGGATCTCACTGGTATAGACCCCTACTTGGCAGTCCATCGCCTCAATGTGGACAAGAGAATGAGGCCTGTGAAACAAAAACTTAGACACTTCGGGCATGAACTCGACCTGGTCATCGAGAAGGAGGTAGAAAAATTGTTGCGGGCTGGACACGTTAGACCAATCCAGTTCCCGGAGTGGCTGTCAAACGCGGTCATGATAAAGAATGAACTGGATAAGTGGAGGATGTGCATGGACTTTCGCGACCTAAACAAAGCTTGCCCCAAGGACCATTAACCGCTGCCAAGGATCGACCAGTTGGTTCATTCAACAGCGGGGTGTAAACTTTTGAGCATGATGGACGCCTCTCAGGGGTATCACCAAATCTCATTAGCAGAAGACGATCAGAAAAGAGTAAGCTCCGTCACAGCCAAAGGGACGTACTGCTACGTTGTTATGCCCTTTGGTCTGAAGAACGCAGGGGCTACATATCAACGCCTAGTCGACCAAATGTTCAAGGGCCAGATTGGACGAAACATGGAGGTGTACGTTGACGACATGCTAGTAAAGAGTAGGCGAGCAATCGACCACGTCGGAGACCTGAGAGAGACTTTTGCCACCCTGCGGGAGTATGGTATGAAGCTGAATCCAGCTAAATGCAAATTTAGGGTAAATACGGTTTGATTTCTGGGATATGTTGTCACCGAAAAGGGGATCGAGGTGAACGCGGCCAAGGTGCAAGCGGTCTTAGAGATGAATTCCCCCAGAAACCGTCGTGAGACCCAAGTGTTAGCGGGTCGATTGGCAGGGCTCAGTAGATTCATAGCCCAAGCAGCAGAGAAGGGATTCTCGTTTTTCAAAACCTTGAAGAAGGGGGCGAAGTTCGAATGGACCACGGCCGCGCAAGAGGCATTCGAGTGTCTTAAAGAGTTCTTAGCAGAATTACCCCTCTTGTCGAAGCCAGAACCGGGAGATGAGCTGGTGTTATATTTGTCCGTAGGGCTAGTGGCGATCAGCTCGGTCCTACTAAAGGAGGAAGATCGACAGCAAAAGCCTGTGTATTACACGAGCCGATTGCTGCAAGGGGCAGAGATTCGATACTCGGACATAGAGAAGGTGGCACTGGCATTGATTATCACGATTCGGAAGTTGAGACCGTATTTCTTGAGCCACAAGGTCGTTGTCCGCATTAACATGCCGTTGGGAAATACGCTGGGTCGACCTAATGTATCAGGCCGACTCACCATGTGGGCAGTAGAGCTTGGCGAGTACGCTATAGTGTTCGAGCCTCGAAGGGCCATAAAAGCTCAGGCCTTAGCAGATTTGATTCGAGAACTAACTATCGAAGGAGAGCCCGGGCTGTGGAAGACACACATAGATGGCAACTCTACCATGGGTGGAGCAGGAGTTGGGATAGTCATAATTACGCAGGAGGGTGACGTCTCGAGTATGCGGTGAAGCTGAACTTTCATGCCTCGAATAATGAGGCCGAATATGAGGGTATGATGAAGTTATCCAGTTCACTCTAGTTGCGGGAGGTCAGCAGGTCCAGCTGCACTCGGACTCACAGCTCGTAGTAGGGCAAATCAAGGGCGAGGTTGAAGTAAAGGAAAACCGGATGTGAATGTATGTGGATAAGGTGCATGAGTTGCTCAAAGGCTTTACCAAATGGGAGATCATCCAAATACCGCGAAACGAAAACAGTCAGGAACACTTGCTCGCCAAGATGGCTAATTCGTTGGCGGAATGCGATTTCAAGTCGATAACCCTGCTGCAGATGGAGCAGAGCTCGATAGACTAAGTAATGGCGGTAGAAGAAAGGGTCGATTGGAGGGCCGAGATCAGAAATTGGTTAGCCCGAGGAGAAAAACCAGAAGATAGAAATACTGCAGAAAAGTTGGTGAGGAGAGCCTCGAAGTTCTTTTTGGAAGGGGACAACCTATACAAGAAGCCAGATGAAGGACCACACCTCAAATGTGTATCGATTGAAGAAGGGGATTACATATTGTGAGAAATCTACGAGGGGTGCTACGGTAGCCATATAAAATCGCGGGCGCTCGTTGGGAAAGCATTGCGGGTGGGCTACTTCTGGCCCACCATGCGTGTCGACGCGTTGAAGATGGTAACAGCTTGTCGGCCCTGCCAGATGTACGATGTGGCCACCCATAGACCCGCAGAAGAGATGATGTCGATGATGACCCCTATCCCCTTCGCGCAATGAGGGATTGATATCGTGGGGCCATTACCACAAGGAACGGGGCAACGCAAATGGCTACTGGTCGCTATAGATTATTTCACCAAGTGGGTCGAAGCAGACGCATTGGCTACCATAACTGAGAAGAGGGTGATCGACTTCTTATTTACGAATATCTGTTGTCGATATGATATACCATGGAATTTGATATCGGATAACGATACGCAGTTCAGTGGGTCGAAGATTAAATCATGGTGCGAAGATATAAAGATAAAACAAAAATTCGTGGTAGTGGTGCATCCGCAGGTCAATGGGAAAGTAGAGGTGGCTAACCGAATCATCGTACAAGGACTCAAAAAGAGACTCGAAAGGGCATCGGGCGCATGGGTGGATGAGCTGGATTCGGTGCTGGATAAAACAACCTCTCAGAGCTCGACGGGGGAGACACCATTCAACTTGGTCTATGGGATGGACGCCGTTATACCTGTCGAAGTAGGAGCCGACTCGCGAAGAGTCGACACATATGATGAAGGCACTAACAACGAGCTCCAGAGAGAGGCCTTGGAAACAATTGATGAATTACGCGACACGGCGGCCCTATGAGTGGCTTTGTACAAACAACGAATGAAGACGGCCTATGACAAGAAGGTTAGACCAAGGGGATTTCAAGTTGGAGACTTGGTGTGGTGAAGGGCGGACGCGCTGAAGAAAGTCAGAAAGATGGAACCAGTATGAGAGGGGCCATTTAAAATTCTCAAAGTTCTGAAGGGAGGAGCGTACGAACTCGAGGACAAGTATGGCAAGGCTCTGCCTAGGGCGTGGAACGTTATTCACTTTAAGAAGTATTTGTTTAAGTAAAGCTAGGGAGAAACAATGGATGTATATACCTTTTGTTGACACCGTAGTACTTATTCCAGTGAATATCGTGTAGCCTTAAGGGCGTTTTGATGTACGACAATATTTGTGATGATGTGCTTAATGAAATGTCGTGTTTTGTTGGAAGCAATAATATTTGTTACAACCTACAGGGCCACGCAGGTCGATAAGAAGACTTAGGGCTAGGTCGTCCGGGCGAACATTTTCTTTTAAGGCCATGCGGGTCGATCAGAAGCCTTGGGGCTAGATCGTCCGGGCGAACGTTTTCTTTTTCAAGGCCACCTGGTCGATCAGAAGCATTAGGGCTAGATCGCCCGGGGCGAATATTTCCAAGGCCACGCGGGTCGATCAGAAGCCTTGGGGCTAGATCGTTTGGGGCAAATATTTCCAAGGTCAGGCGGCTCGATCAGAAGCCTTGGGGCTAGATCGCTCGGAGCGAACATCTTATTTTCAAGGCCACGCGGGTCGATCGGAAGCCTTGGGGCTAGATCGCTCGGGGCGAACATTTTCTTTTAAAGGCCACGCCTGTCGATCAGAAGCCTTAGGGCTAGATCGTCTGGGGAGAATATTTTCAAGGCCACGCGGGTCGATCAGAAGCCTGGGGGCTAGATCGTCCAGGGCGATCGTTTCCTTTTTCAAGGCCACCCGGGTCGATCAGGAGCCTTGAGGTTAGGTCGCCTGGGACAAGTATTTTTAAGGCGAAGATACCACAAGGGTCGACTTACTCGACCCTAATGTGGAGGGGTCGATCGGCTCGACCCTAAGGTGGAAGGGTTGATGCATTCAACCTGAAGCGTGATACACGAATCATACAGAGCGTGAAAACGGGCGCACATAACTGAAAGATAATACAACATATCCGAGGTACAACATCAAATACATGAGACGTTGCTAAAACAAGTGCGGGTAGTACAAAACGCGAACAAAGTCGTACGAAATCACAAAATACAAGTAGCAACATCAGCATTTCAAAATGATCAACATCAAAAGGAAAACAAAGCTAAACTACGCATCGAGGGGTTGCTCGGCAGCGCCAGCGGTCGGGCCGCACCAGAACCAGTAGCAAGAGCAGTCGCGGGGGGGTCAAGCATCTCGGCGGCCGCAGTCGGGTCAAGAAAAGTAGAGGACTCCGGAGGCACCTGGGACTGTGTAGGATTGGCAGAATCAACATCGCCCTCTAAGTCGCCCTCTGCCTCGGCTTCCTCAGAAGGAGTCGGGGTAAGAGGAGGAGGCAAAGGTAGAGGTGGGAAATGAGACGGTAAATCCACCCGACCCTCGAGGCCCGCAATCCTCACCGCGGTGTCAAGAGCCTGGTCCCAATAAGGATGATCATAGGCAGAGTACCGTCGCCCTTGAACCCCCGGGGCCAAACAAGGTCGTTGTTCCACGCATCATCATCGAACGCCCACTTAAAACCTCGGACGGCAGCCTGCGCCTAGGTGCGCTCAATGGTCAGTTTCAAGTACTGCTTAGTCACTGGAACGAGTCGATGAAGATAGGGGACTGAATTTCTATATAAGCGTATGATCTCATATCGATAGGCGATCAGGAAGTCTCGGCCCTCTTCGGAGCCAAAAAAACCCCTAAATCCTTCCTGGCGAAAGGATTCGACGGAGGCATTACAACGGGCTTCGGCCTCCTCCACCTGTCTATTCATCACGGAAAGCTCCTTCTGGAGCTCCTCGTTCTTCACCTGGAAAGCCTTCTCGCGCTCGGCTGAGCCCTCTCTGGACTTCTCAAGGGTCGCAACCTTCCGCTCAGCGACTCCCAACTTCCACCCCGCATCCTCTTTGCCCTTATGGGCCTCGGCCAGCTGGTCCTTCAACAATCCAATAGTAGAGTGTGCTTTCTCAAGCTGTTGCTGGACTTGTTTGGCTTCCATGCGGTGTGCCGCAGCTGTCCCGTTTACCTCGTCGAGAAGTAAAGGACTCACAACGCCAAGGAACTGAAAAAAGAGAACCAAAAAAAAGAGGGGGTGTAACTCCATCATTAATCTAGCCGGAAAGCACTAGAAATCGACCTAAAATTACGAATATTTAGAAAGCAAGGTTATACCTGAAGAAGTCGATACACCGCCACCTCAGCTCGATCCTGCGGTCTACCCTCGAAGCGCCGATTCTCAGAATCGGGCATGACTGAGTGCAGGTACTTAACAAGATGAACGGGATTAACATCCTTCCCAAAGTCAGTAAGAGCTACCACGTCGTCGCCCAGGTCGGGAGCTCGGGACCGCTTGCGAGAACCCACCTCGTCGCGAGCAGGATCGGGGTGGGTCTGGGAAGATCGGCCGGCGAGGAGTAAGACAGCTGGACCAGTCGTCTGTCGGCCCGAGCGGTCAGGGGTCGAGGTGATGTGGCCAGAAGAGGGACGTGCGTCATCGCGTGAGGGACCGTCAGCGGTGGAGGGTCGAGTGGAGTGCGGCCGACTGGCTCTGGCTGCGAGTATGCACCGTGGGTCAGTCCGTAGGATCAGGGTTCGAAGGACCTTCGCCGTGCTACTTCCTGGATAGGGCCCATTTCTTTTGCAAAGTCGCCTGTCTAATGATGTTATCTGAGAATAGCAAGTACAAATAGGTCAACACAAGTATATCTCAAGTACGAAGCAAAAATAAAAAAGTAACATGATGCTCAAGGCCGACTCGGTCGACACATGGGTCGTGGCTTCGACCCACACTTTCGCCAGTCGATCACAATGTCTACCAAAGAAACGAGCCGACACGATCGACCCTCTAGGGGCCGACACGGTCGACTCGCGGGGGGTCGACACGGTAAAAAAAAAATCAAGCAGGTCTGACCCAACCGGTCGACACGACCGACCGACATGCCGATTGACGTGGTCGACTTGACGTGGTCGACCCCAGGGACGCTCGACCCACACACGGGTAGGGTCGACACATGGTGGTCGGCCCGTGCAAACACATACAAGGTCGATTAAGACCGACCAAAAAAAAAGAGAAGAAAAATCGAAGGGTCAAATAGGCTCGACCTACTCGGTCGACATGATCGGTCGATGCATGGGTCGACTTAAAAAAAAATGGTTGACATTGCCATATGGTCGACCCAAAGGGGGTAAGGTGTCGACGGTCAACGAGCGTTGCGGTCGAGCCTGTTTATGTTCAACGGTCGAACACAGTCGACAAGGGCGATGGTTGGCACGGTTGACACGATATACCCCCATGACTTACTTGAAGATACGTGGACGACCCCGACAAGGGCCCCCAAGGGTCGATTAGCTCGACCCATACACAACAAAAATGATAGTTTGAGTGATTATCATATTCAATGAACCATATGCAAAAAAAAAAAAA
>CACSLK010008332.1:2034220-2066548 GCA_902706635.1 Striga hermonthica | reverse complement strand
CGGCGGAGATTTGGCAAAGATCGACGAGAGAAAATTAGGGATAAGGTTTCGCGAGAGAAGAACGAGATCAAGAGATGCTTAATTTGATATAATATATATATGTACAACTGATAAAAAAAATACAAAAGTAGGATCCAAACATAATTATTTTTGGATTGAAATTAAATTTATGTCTACCCAAACCTAATAACGAAATATGTAATTTTGTCATATAGGATCCCGAAACATACGAGTCTGCCACTTAGACTCAACACGTTCTGAATTAATATATAGGAGGATGGTGCGGGAAAATATAGCAATGGTAACATGGTTTACCCATTTATTTGTCACAAGGCATTCAATTAAAAATTAATATATAATTAAATTTATGTTAGAGCATCTCCAATAGCTTCCTTATTCTTCTTTTTTATCTCAAAAATAGGGTTTTTTCTAAAAAATGGTCTCCAACAATTCCCCTAAACTTAGTCCTATTTTTAAGATGTCCTCAAATAGAGGTTTATCTTCCTCATTCTTGGGGAGGGAAAAAGACCCCCCATTTCTTCTACCCGCCTTAATTTTCCACAGGCGCTCTTTTTTTTTTCTCGCGGTATTTTTTCTCCATCTCCTTTTATCTCCCCTTGTCGCCCTCCACTGCCGCCCGCTCGCAGCATCCTCGCCGCCCTCCACCGCCGCCGGAAAGGTGCCGCCACTATCGAATGGATGGTGCCGGCGACGCCCCAGGACGAAATGGTAAGATTCATGTATGTAAATTTCGCACTTTCGATTCATGTAGTTGTACACTTGTACTGCGCCAAAAAAGATCACAAGAAATTGGGGCCCCAGAAACAAATTCGATTCATTGTTAATGTTCAGCAGAATAGGATTTCTGGGCCTGTGGATTTCGCTGCTAACGAATTCTATGTTCTACAGGAATTTTTATGCTCGAATTCTATGTAGCATCTTCTCTTAGAAAAGATATTGTTTGAGAATCAAGGTTGTTCAGAATAACGTTTTCCTTGGCAATTTCGATAGCAGGAGCAGATGAATCAACACGTTCATGGAAGAAAAAGTATTTTTTTTACTTAAACAAGAAAAAATACAGGATGCAAGGAAAATTGATGAAGCATGAATATTGCGTATGCTAATGAGTTATACAATTTTATCATTCTACAGGACATGATAATTGATAATTTTTCTACATAGTGTCACTTAATATTAAACTTTCTGGAGTTTGCCTTCTCAATGTATTTTATGGTCGTGCTTATACTTGCTTAGCAATAGGGATTGCAAATTAAGTTGTATCTGAATCTTTGTTTATATATTGACTTGGATTTTTTTCTGGTTTTGATAATTGACAAGTGAAGGTCATAGCTTTTTCTGGAATTTGTTTATGCTATCCAAGCTTACTTTATGGATAAGCTATGATACTGACTTCTAAAATGTTTCTTGTTTTCACATTCTTATATACATAGTAGATGAATTAAACAACAGAACAAATGGTAGATAAGTGGTGGGCTCACAATATTTGGGTGTTTAGTTAAAGGAGTTGCAAGCAAAGCTGCTGTGTGAACCAAATGATACAGAGATGCTGTGTGCCATACCTTATATATTGCTTATATATTGTTGTGTTTGCTGAACAATATTTGGTGCTCATGAGTGATTGCTGTGTTTGCTGAACAATATTTTTGATGTGCTTGGCTGATCGGCATTGTATTTGGTACAGGTTGTGTTGAATTCAATGGATATTACACCAATCTGTTGAATGATGGATTAGAGGGACATCAAGTGGATGGAATGAGTAACAGTCCCGACGAAGAACAATCACCAAATTTGCAAGGAAACAAAGGGAGAACGAAAAAATTTGAGAAGAATGAGGATGTATTATTGGTGGATTCATGGCTTAACATTAGTATGGACCCGGTGCAAGGAAACAATCAGAAAAGGACCACATACTGGAATAGGATTCATGCTTACTTCCACGAGAACAAAGACTTCTCCTCTAGTCGCAATGCGAACTCTCTAATGCATCGTTGGAGTGTTATTCAAGAGCATGTTAACAAGTTCGTAGGATGTATTGCCCAGCTCGAGGCTAGGAAGCAAAGTGGAACGACAATTGAGCAAAGAGTAAGTGAATCAATGTAAATGTTTGCTCATTATCACAATGCTAACTCTCTGCTTGTCTATATTGGAAATGCTGATGTTGTTCATCTATCTACAGCTTGTGGAAGCAAAAACTTTGTTCGAGTCACAAGAAAAAAAGGAGTTTAAATTCCTTCATTGCTGGTCCATATTGCGTAATCACCCCAAGTGGTTACAGCAGCAAGCTTCCAAAGAGAAGTCATCTCAGAAAAAAAAGAAGGTTGTTGAAGATGCAACTCCAGGTGATTCTACTAGCAAGCATGTAGATGATGAAGAGGCTGCAGGTAATGAAGATGGAGTTCCAAAGAGACCACCGGGTAAGAAGAGGGCGAAAGAAGCACTACGTAAAGGTGGAGATCGTGCATACAGTGATGCTTTAGCTTCTTTTTGGGCCAAGAAACAAGAGTATGAAGCTGAAAAAGAGCGAAAGAAAGAGGAGAGGTATAAAGAAGCTTTTGCACTAGAACAAGACCGAATTGCACTGAAGAAGAAGCAGGTTGAGTTCAATATAACCAACAAGGAAGACAAGATCATGAGCATGGATCTTACTGCATTGACATACGATCAGCAAATCTACTTCAGTAACCGCCAGAAGGAAATCGCTGCTCGTTCCATGCCTCAGGTTGAGAGATGATGTTTGCTTTTGAATGAAGGATGGAAAAGAATGCTAGTGCCTGGTTCAGAGATGATGTTATTATCATAGCATCTATTTAGGAATATGTGAACTATTTCCCATTTTATATCTTAAGTCTCAAGATGTCAAGACTTCGTATGGTTAATTCATCCTTGTGACTTGTTGCCGTTGTGGCTCAATGATTGATCATATTTTTTATCTGTTAATTCATCTTAAGTCTCAATCAACAAACAAATTGTACACACTGCTGCTCGCATTAAGAGGACTACACAGAAAAAGAAAATCATTAAAGATCTTGGAAGATCCTTTAATGAACCATAACCAAAACAGAACTATCCTATCTATTTTGGATTGAACTCCAGTAATATATTCGTGCGATTAATTCTTCAACTTTGCAACATCATCCATGAAGTACAGGGGCAGAATCTTTACAACCAATTCTAAAATCATCCGAGACCCACATGACAAAACAATGATCACTATATTTTGCAGCTTTTGTTCACATAGTAAACTACTACATGACAAAACATTAGTAAAAATAGAACCAGAAATAAGCATTGTTGAGAATAGTTAATTATCTAAAATAATTAATTGATCTAAATAACAATATATCTAAATAACACTATATCTACTAACAATATATCTAATAAAAACTGTTCTTATATCTAAGTCATAAATATGTGATCGAGTTGTTGTGGCAATGCACATATCAACCTCTACTATAAAGATCGGGATGGTTTTGCCAAAGATGCTCCACCAAATCATCCTGTAGCTGCGAGTGAACTTCTTTATCTTGAATTTTTCTGACGTTTTCAATATAATCAGCAAGCTCAGGTGAAGGATCATGGGACGGTTGTACCTTATCTCCAACATTCTCATAATTGCAGTCAGGATCTTCCACATTCTCATCTTCAATAATCATGTTGTGCATGATGACACAAGCCTTCATGATATATCCTAGTGTCTCTTCATCCCACATCCGAGCTGGCCCACGAACAATAGCAAAGCGAGCTTGCAAAACACCAAATACTCGCTCTACATCCTTTCTAGCTGCCTCTTGTGCAGTTGCAAAATATTTTTTTTTATTGCCCTGTGGTCTCTCTATGGTCTTGACCAACGTTGCCCATCGAGGATAAATACCATCTGCAAGATAATATGCCATTGTATAGTTGTGACCATTGACTGTGTAGTTCACCTTTGGAGCTTCACCTTCAGCAAGCTTGGCAAAGAGTGGAGACCGCTGAAGCACATTGATATCATTATGAGACCCCGGTAAACCAAAGAAAGCATGCCAAATCCAAAGATCTTTCGAGGCCACGACTTCCAGAATAATTGTTGGCTCTCGCACATGGCCACAGTACATTCCTTGCCATGCAGAAGGGCAATTCTTCCACTTCCAATGCATGCAATCTAGAGAGGCTAACATACCCGGAAATCCTCTTTTCTCATTAATGGCAAGTAATCTGGCGGTATCTTCGACAGTTGGATATCTTAAGTATTCCACACCAAAAACTTCACAAACGGCTTTCACAAACCTTCTCAAACTCTCGACAGCAGTACTTTCACCAAGTCTACAGTAATCATCAGTTGCATCCGCGGCTACTCCATATGCTATCATACGGAATGCTGCAGTAACCTTTTGCAAAGGGGACAATCCGAGTATACCCGCTGCATTTCTCTTCTGCTCAAAAAATTTATCATGTTTTACGACCTCCCTCAGTATGCGTAGAAAAACATGTTTCTCCATTCTAAATCTGCACGTTTAACAAAAAAAATTATTATATACATTGTGGCCAACATCAACATTGAATGTGTTATAAATTAGCTAAATGCAAACCTGCGACGAAAAATATCAGGCCCATATGTAGGTTCATCTGCAAAGTAATCTTTGAACAATCGCAAAAACCCTGCATGTCTTTCACGATCAAGAACTTTATGCCCTAGTACAGAACCAACATGAACCGGTGCATTCAGAGATTCATATACTTCATGAAGTGCTTTTGTAACAGCGATGCATTCATCGTCGTCATCGGAGGATGACTCATCCAACATGCGCATAATCAAGCTACGATCCATGGCTGATGATAGCACCGTCGGAGGGCCTAATTCGCAGTGTTTTCCTAATATGATCGATCGCCTCCCTGGCCTGACGTGAGGCGCCGAGCGTTCGTAGAGTCGTAGGTAATTGACCGCCTCCTTGGGATCGAGAAATCTGATCGCTGGCGGCCTGTTTATTAGTTGAGGCCAAAAGTCCAAGTCCAAGTCGGCTTCAAGTGGGCTTTTAGATAGATTTGTGGGCCTGGTTCAAATTTAAATTATAAAATAGGGAGACTCTTGGAGAACAACAAAAAATAGGAAGCAAATAGATATAGGATGACTCCTTATTTCTCCAAATAAGGAGTCTAAAATAGAGAGACTCTTGGTGATGCTCTTAGGAACTCTTTATTTGGGGCGTTGGGAAATTTTAGTTTGGGGTGAAAAAATCAAGTGGAATAATTGCTATAGGAATTGTATTTATTTTTCTAACATTTTTACAATCATTACATCGTAAAGATTACCAACATTGATTTAAAATACTATTTATATTAAATGATAGTTAAAATTTAGATTGTTTGATATAAAATCAAACTAAATATTATTTGCATTAAAAGATAATATGAAACTGTATTATTCTAAAAAATCAAAACAAATGACATACTGGAATTTATCAAAAAAATATAAAAAATAAAAAATGCAATGTTTACAATAATAATACTAATTAGACTCCAACTCTTGAAAAATAGTATAATAGTTTTCATATATCCTTCCAAATACTATGAAATTGGTCTATTCTTTGTTACCCTTGTTAGTATTGTCTACTTTTTTAAGAATATTTAATATTTTTATCATTAATTTGAAAGTGGTCTATTCTTTTTTAGTATTGTCTACTTTTTTTTAAAAATATTTAATATTTTTATCATTAATTTGATTTTAAAATCATAATTTTAAATCTCTATAATTACACAAATAACATCTGTAAAAAAATTGAATTTGACATTAATCGAAAATATTAATTTATTTATCATATTTGTGTTATTTGAAATATGTATCTAGGAAATAATACTTGAAGAGAAAGGGAAGATCTTTTTATCTTAACTTTCCATATTTTAGTTATTCTCCTATTGTGTATTTGGATCTAATTATCTTCCTTTAGCTTGTAGATAAAGGAAAGATATTAGATTCATTAGGAGATTTTAAATATATTCACTTTCCTTATTTTGATATTCTCTTACTATATGTTATGATATTATTTATTTGTCTTCTTTTACTTGTAGGAAAATGAAGAGCAATTATGATAAAAGGAATATATTCTTGTGAGATTAGAAAGCTGAAATTTTGAGGAAGAGAGCTGGAAAATCGAGCAAAGAAAAGGGAAGAAATAGGGCAAGAAGATACTTCCGAAGGTTCACATGGAAATAAGGCAAGAAAGTTCGCAAGATTGAAGAGAGAGATGCGAGTTGAAATCTGGAAGATTTGGGTAGGATATTTGTGCATGTAGTCTTATAATGCATGGAGATTTAATTTCGAAAGCTAAAGGAGAAGATCAAGTAAATTTAGAAACTCCATATTTCTGATGAACTTGCATACCGTATATAGTTTATATATATTAGTTTCACGAGTTCTTATGGAAAATGCGTCATTCCATTATTCTTTCAGAGAGTTTAGAGTTTTATTCATTGAGAGATCCTGAATTTTTATTACCTTTTATAGAGTAATCGAATTCCAGCATGTTGGTTCATTGCTGGTAATTCGAGCTGTCAGTTTTGTTTTCGTTTCTACTTGGTGCTTGGGAGGAGCTTCTTCATACTTCTTGGAGGGATCCATACGTGCAGTGTGAGTCCACGATGTGGCAAGAAAAATAGTTAGGTAGGTGGGGTACAAAATAGGTTAGCTTAGAGGGCGTCTATGCGTGTAAATCCTATTTGTAGTTGTTTGCCAAACACTTGCTTAATGAAAGAGTTCTGAGGGAGAGTGGGACGCTCTCCTAAAAGTTCGTTTTTATTTTTTTACTTCCGCAAATTTACATGAACTTACATTGTATTTAGTATAAGCGAGAAATTTGTGTACTTCCCTGAAATTTCAATTTGCACTAGAGCGGGTTTTCGTTCAATTACGAAGATCTTGTGGCATGTGATGACTACAAGGAATTATGACGGTGGATCTATGTCCCGACCCCCCAGTTTGACGGGTCGAACTATCCCTATTGAAAATCAATGATGTCCATATTTTTGTGTTCATTGGGAAATGGCGCATAGGAAAGTATAGAGAACGGGTTGAAACATAGGATGATGAAGAGAGCCCCAGAGAAAAGCGATGACGTTGGATCGTCCGATGAAGTGCTCAAACCAATCGACATATGGACTGACATGGAGAGAAAGCAAGAAGAGGCTAATTTTCGAGCCTTGTATGCCATTCTCATGGCGGTTGATCAGACTTGACACAAGATGATCGTCTAATGCACCACGGAAAAGGACGCATGGCGTGTTTTGGAACGTCAGTTCAAAGGGTCAAGTACGGTAAAATCCTCCAAGCTTCAACGTATAACTTTGGCCTTTGATGACATAACGACGAAACCATTGACACGTACTACTCGAGGTTTTGTGACCTTGTGAATCAAAGTGAAATATTGGGTGAAGACATCTTTGAAACCCGACAAGTTCAAAAGATCATGAGGACTCTTTCGACTCGTATTCGTGAAAAAATCATTGCGTTTGAAAGTTGTCAACAAGTCATGCCTCTAGATCTTGATGATCTTCTTGGCGACCTTCGAACATTCGAGATGAACAATGATTATGACAAGGTGAAGAATAAAGGATTGGTCTTGAAAGCTGCTGCTCCATATCAAAGTGCAGACATCGATTGGGATGAAGGTTCAATGTCAGATGATGTTAAATTTAATGAGGCCTTTGCACTTATTGCTAGAAATTATGGCCGCATGCGTCAGAATCTGTACAAGAGCAAATTTCAAGGGGAAAAGCTGATGAATTTTAGCAAGGCTCCTTCGCAAGAGAAGTGAACTAACATCTCTGCTTCCAAGATGGAGAACAAGAAAGTCGAGAAGGACCAATACAGAGAATGCAAAGGTTTTGGGCACTTTCAGTTCGAGTGTGCTAACTTGGAGAAGAAGAAAAAGTCCCTAAAGGCGACTTGGGATGATTCAGATGAAGAGCAGATGATGAACCAACATCGCATACTAGCAACATGGCCATCTTCCCACTCGATGATTTTTTCTGCTTTACCTCTACATATAGTCCTTCCGGCTCTGCTCTGAATCGGGTAAGAACTTCCATTATTCTAATAATTATGATTATGATGGACCTAAGGATTCTGCAGATCCGAGCACGTGCAATGATCCCGTACATATCTTGGCGATGGAAAAGTGCATACAAGCTGCAAAAGAAATGAAAAATATACGTGCTCAAATTAAGTCTCTCAAGATGAACGTACATTAGGTTGACACAAACAAAAAAGTTGAATACTTTAAGAAGGAGCTCAAAACATGAGAGAGATCAATGGAACTCTCAATGACCAATTGACCTCGTGTTCACGCATGAGAAGGAGGCTGAACTTTAGTCTGCACTTGCACAAACTGTCATCCTGGGGAATGGACTGAAATCATCCAAGCATGCAAGTTTAAAAAAGGATCAAGTCACTGAATTTTAAGAACTGAACTATTTCCGTTGCAGAAAATTGCAGGTGATAAAGATAAAGAGATTGGAACTCTCAAGGGTAAAATTTCTCGGGTAATGAACGAACATGTAAACTGAGGGATCACTTAACCCAATGCGACCAGAATATGAAGAAAAAATCAGCTGAGCTTGAATGTACATCTTATATTTTGAGCAAAATGAACAAAGGTAAGGCTGATATTGACGAGCTGTTGGACATGCATAAGAGCTAAGTTGGTCGACAAGGTTTGGGTTATATCGGATAAACATGCCAGAATGAATTACTAAACAACAAAGGTAAGCAAGTTCAGAATTTATATGCTAAGTTTGTTCCTGGCCCGTCCGGTAAGTCAATTCTCCCTAAGCTGAACCAACATCCAAAGGTATATGTGAAAAATTTATTCCTGTGTGTCATTATTGTGGAATCACTGGTCACATACGTCCTAGATGTAATAGGATGCAACATGATTTAAATGTGGGAAAAGTGAGTTGGTGTAACAAATTATTTTTATTACCGAGTACTGAATCGAAAGATTCGTTCCCCGGGTCGGTCTCACGAGGAAGGCGGTTCGGAATTTAGAAGTGATATCGATCACATATAAAAAGCAAATAAATCCTGAACATCCTAATCAAATAAGGGGTTTGAATAGTTACTAACTAAGAAATAATAAAAAGCAATAATCTACCTAAAAATAAGAATGAACAAAGATGGAGAAGCTAGGGAATCGGGGATAATTAATTCAAGTTCTAGCAAAGCCGGGCAATTAATCGTTCGACTCAAGATCAACACTCTCGCTTAGACATCTAGTAGCTCGCTCCCAATAACTCTTCGTAACAAGGGATTGAAGATAGATGAGAAAGTTCGAGCATACAACACAGACCAATTATCCCAATCCCAATAACTTCCCGTAACAAGGGACGGGTCATCGACAAACACGTATTTCAATCAAGAACCTATAGATTATTCTGTTACGAAATCATCTAACTCATGCGAGCTTAGGTCTACGAATTCTCCCCTTATGAATATCTCATAATACATATGAAGTCTGAAATGTGGAAGGTATCATACTGAATGCACGCATAATAATAATACATGTTCACATGAACCACTGATGCTCACGCGCCACGCGCCGCTCCGTCACCTGAAAAACGTAATGGGGGCGTGAGCAAAACCAATATGCTCCGTAAAGACCAGTACTGAATTAAGCAGCATCGTTAATAAAAATATCATGACTTTAAGTATATAAGTACTGAACTGAACTGAAGCTAATATGATCTCGGCTTAAAGCCGCTCGGCACTAGGCCGCTACTTCATGTGCACACCCCGATTGGAACATTAAGGCCCGCTCAGCAACCAGATCGGGACCACAAGCAGAACATTGCGATAAACTATTCCCACACATACCTCGGACATGGTATGGAAATTAAAGACGATGTATAACCAGTACGTGACCCCACCTGGTAAACTGCTACTGATGCAAGTGCTGGCTGAAAGGTAGCTGTCGGAGGCTCGACTCTCCTTAAGCTACACAAATTATTGAGTAGAAAGTACTAAGTACTAGGCTCAAACTGAAAACTTGATTCTTATTTTTATCTGATCTTACTAAGTTCTCTCGCTCAATTATAAAATCATTTAATCTGGATTTAGAGGATTTGAGCTATTTTGGAAAGATTTGTTGACTTTGAGGCATTCTAGAGTTCTCTGAAATATTTCTAAGTCTGATTTGCTTAACTGATTTATCTTATCTAACTTGTCTGATTGATCTAATTTTCTCTGGACTAGCTTATCCTGATCTAACTTATCTGACTGGGTTCGGAAAGATACTGAATCTTATTTCACGCTCAAACCGATATTCTGAACTGCTATTCTCGAATCGTCTAGACTATCCGGACTGATTCGGCTGAACTGGATCGACAGCTCGGTCTGAGCCGGCCGGTTGCTCGTCTGACTGGGTGCAACTTGGTTTAACCGTGGTCTGAGTACATACGCACGTCCACGACATCAGCCGACGCACAACTTTTCTACTCGGATCTAGAGTTCATCCGGACTGACCGAGAAAAGGCCGAACTAGGGTTCTCTACTCAACCGGCTATCTATCTCGGTTCAAGCTGAAACTCAAGCTCTAAGTTCAACGTGATTTCTAGTGATTTTAGGCCCAACAACTGCAACAAAATTCTTAACCGGATAATATCTATAATTTTTCACTAAAAGTAGCTAAAGCCCCAAATTTTTAGGCACACCAAACAGTCTTCAAAAATTACGAATTTCAAACATATCACATTTAGCATTTATAAGATTTTTTATAAAGTTTCAACGCATTTCGAGGCTTTTAGCATTGTTATCAAAACCGAGCATATCGACTACATATTAAACTAATCCGGTTAAAATAGTAAACGGGCACCAAAAATCACGAAACTTAAAATATAACCTCCTCAACATGTATAAAGTCCAAGGTCTAAACATCAAGTCACAAGTCAACACCTATCACGTTCAACTCAAATTTACTATGACTGCCAATTTACTCGAACCACTAGTTTGCCTATCAAACAGACACTAAAAATTAATCCGATTATACCTTAAGCCTCAAGTCAACGGGACAAGTTTAATGATATTTATTACGGCATTTTATCATATTTATCGAAAAAGCCCGATTTATTCGCTTTAAGCTCATATGTCCCGGTTTAACCAAAAACACTCAAACCAACATATCATTTTCTATTATCTCGTTTATATCATCAAATCTAAGCCATAAAAATCGAATTTTAGCTATTATACCTTAAATCGTTCGAAATCGGTAAAACGGAGAATAGATCGGGCTAGTGAGAGGAAAAATGGAGCAACTGATTCGGGCTAGAGGCTATCGGGTCAGAATCGGGCTGTGGAGCTGTTGAGGGTCGCAGATCTCGGCTACAAGGGTGCTGTCGGGTGGGGTCCGGTGCGTTTGGGCGCGAGCTGTGAAGACCGGGGCTCAGAGTCGCGCGCATATGGTGACTGGGAGTTCGCTGTCGGGTCGCGCGCATTGGGTTGCTGGGCCCAGATGCACGATTGTCGGAGCTGCGAGTGAACGGGCGAAGCTCGGCTGAAGCTGGCGGCTCAGTCGCCGTGAACAGGAGCTGTGCGCGGAGGGTTCGAGCTGGGACCGTGAGATGGTTGCGGGCTAAAACTGACGGCGTGAAGAGCTGAAAACGAGCTTGACCGAGGAGCTTGGGGTCAGGCTGAGGTTGAGGTGTGCTGAGGTGCTCGTCGCTGGCGGCGGTTTGACCGAAAAATGAAGGTGCTCGTCGAAAAATGTTCAAGCCTTGGGTGGAGGTGAATGGAGCTTATGTTCTTGGGTCCTGAAGTTGGATTTTGGATTTTTAAGCCTAGATCTTGGCTTGAGCTAAGATATAATGTAGATTTTTGTACAAGATCTTGGGAAAATGGGAGTGTTCTTGGCTAGATCTAGGAATGAGGGTAGAAGACAATGAATAGTGCTCTTGGGGCTAGGGTTTCTTGTGTTTGGTGTGGGGGAGCTAAGGGAAATGAAGCTTTCTATTTATAGATGAGTGTACAAGACTAGGGTTTGGCATTCTTGGGCTATAACTTGGGCTTATTAAAATCGGGCTAAGATATTGGGCTCGATTTTATTTCGACTTGGGCTAGGGTAATTACTAGACTTGACTTAGGAATATAAACGGTCAGTCAAATAAAAATATGACGGCTTATAGTAATAATTTCGACTTGGGCCGAAAATGAATATTGGGCTCGAAATTAAAATACTACGAGGGCTCGATATTTAATATATCGCTTGGGATTGGAAATTAATTCGACTACTCCATTTAAAAAATAGGCCGACTAATAAATTCCCGACTATTTGATAAAAGTAATTTATCGAAGCTTAGACTTAGGGTTTTATATCTCGTTTCAGAAATAATAAAAATTTGAACGTTCTTTTTATGGCTTAGACTTGAAATTAAATAAATTATGCAATTAACACTAAAAATTCTTGGCATAATTTAATTATTACTAATTCTGATAAATAAAGTCGAGCTACTAATATAATTTTGGGTCGGGGCTTACACTAAGTCTACGACTTCTCCCCTTTCGATCTAAAAGCTGCTAATTCAATTAGAAGGTGTTTAATCAACTAATCACATAGAATCATCAAAGCCCTAACTCGACAAATCAACATTCAATCGTTACCAATTGCAAGATCGAAGTGTCACTCTTCGATTATGTTAATTAATCAAACAGAAATTAATCGATTCATAATCAATTCAACTCACATAAGCATGAACAAATCAAGCCCTATAAATGCACGTTAAGCAAGAACAAGCATCCCCCATCCCTTGCAATAGAAATTAGCAACGTAACATTAATTCAACACAATCAAGCAATTCACCCAAGATAATCATTCACATGAATTAAAATAGATGAAAAACTTACAATTTATCCAATCCAAGAGTTGAATCCAATTACAAGCTTAATCTCTTAAAAATAAGAAGAAGAAGGAGAAAAATGGAAGAGAAAGGTGAAGAGAATAAAAGAAAACAAGGATGAAGAAGAAGGGAGAAAAATGGAGTTTGATCGTGTTTTCTCGCCCTAGGTTCGTCCTAAGGAGGGGGATAATATGATCCCAACGAAAGCAAAAATCTGCTATTAAAACTGTAAGAGACGCGACCTCTGCGGCCGCGGAGAGGCCCGCGGGCTGCGGTGAGTATCGGCTCTGCAGCCGCGACTCATCCCGAGGCCGACGAAACGCTATATTTGATTATGCTTGTATGGTCAGCTTGTGCTCAAAATTCGATCCTTCCAAAGCTTCCGATCTACACACCATAAACAAGGAAAGACCTGAAAAATATACGGAAAACACAAGGAAACCTAAAATAGAGGAAGACACTCAACAAACTATAAAACAACCTAAAAACCAATGAAAAGACCTAATATAGGAGCAAAAGAAAGGTAAAATAACAAAGAAACAAAAATGGGACAAACATTAGTCAATGGAATCCGTTAGGTATACCCATGAAGGTTCCAAAATTGAAAGTTGATCTTAAAAACCACATGGAACAAAAGATTTGGGCTGTAAAAGATAAACATAAGTTTTTTGCATCAACATTATCTTTGAAAACCTCATTGGAAGGTAAATGGTATTTGGATAATGATTGCTCTAGACATATGACTGGTGAACCTCATACTTGTCTGATATAAAATATGTTTAGTGGTGTGGTCACTTTTGGTGATGGAGCTAGTAACAGAGTCATATATGTTGGTTGTTTGAATATTGATGGATTACCCAAACTATAAGATGTGTTACTTGTTGAAAATCTGATAGCCAACTTGCTTAGTGTTAGCCATCTATGTGATCAAGGGCTTAATGTCAGTTTTTCACGAGTAAGTGCACTATGAGAGATGATAATGATATTTATGTGCTTGTAGGTTCACGATCGACTGACAACTGTTATTTGGTCGATGTTGGTTCCAAGTGTCATCAAGCTATTACTAGCGACACTGAGATCTGGCATCAATGTCTTGGGCATATTGGCTATTCTCATTTGATAAATTTTTCTAACACAGAAATTGTTGGAGGAGTGCCGAAACTGACGATGAAGGTTCATCCAGTTTGCAGACATTTTCAAATGGGGAAAAAACACGTAAACCCCACAAGACGATACATCAAATCACTACCAAACAAGTACTCGAACTACTGCATATGGATTTGATGGGACCAATTCAGGTAGAGAGTTACAATGGTAAAAAGTACGTCTTCTTGTGCGTTGATGATTTTTCTCATTTTACATGGGTGGATTTTATTTGAGAAAAATACTATACTTTTGAGATTTTTAAAACTCTTTGCTTGAGATTGAAAAAAGAAAAGGCTTACCCATCATTGGGATTTGAGTGATCATAGGCGTGGGTTTGAGAATATTGACATTTCTGATTTTTGCATCTCACATGGTATTTTTCATGAGTTTTCTTCCGCTAAGATGCCTCAGCAAAATAGTGTTGCAGAGAGAAAAAATCGGTCATTTTAAGAAATAGCAAGAGTAATGCTCCATTCCAAGGAGATGTCACTTCGTTGGCGGTAAAACAATTAACACTGTATGTTATCTCACCAACTGAGTATACATTCGACGAGGTATTGGTGTTACTTCTTATGAACTATGGGAAGGTAAGTCTCCGAATCTCAAACATTTGCATATCTTCGGCTTCAAGTGCTACATTTATAATGATCGTGAGCAACTATGTAAGTTTGATTCCAAGAGCAATATTGGTTTTTTTCTTGGGTACTCTTCTAATACTCATGCTTACATGGTGAATAACACAAGTACTCACACAGTTATTGAAACAATCAATGTAACTTTTGATGATGTTTTGCCAAATGTTAGTTCATCCAGTTCTATTGGTCTTGATTTTGTTAATTTTGTGTCTTCCTAGGATAAACAAGAAATTCAGGTGAATTACGTTGATGTTAGGAAGAAAGAACCTGCTCTAGACAATGTTGGTAAAATTTTCAAAATTTTGAGTTTGATGAACCTACATCGTCAGGAAATCTGCATGAAACTAAGCGAGATCCACCTGCGAAGATTCAGAAAGATCATCCTTCAGAGCAGGTCATAGGTTCATTAGATAAGATAAAAAACAGAGTTCTTAGGCCAGATTTTAAGAAAAATGATTAGAATTTCGCACTTTGCATGTTACACCTCTATGGTAGAACTAAAAAACGCTAAAGAGGCACTGAAAGATGAGTGTTGGATACGAGAAATGCAGGAGGAATTAGAGCAATTCACTAGGAATGACGTGTGTGAGTTAGTCCTTGAACCTTCATCGTGTAATGTGATTGGAACCAAATGGATTTTTAAAAATAAAAATGATGAGTTTGGTAATACACTAGGAATAAGGCACGTCTTGTTGCTCAAGAATATACATGAGCTTCGGGAGTTGATTTTGATGAGGCGTTTGCTCTCGTTGCGAGACTGGAGTTGGTTCATATATTTTTCTCTATTTCTTGTCTAATGCGATTTATTGTGTACGAGATGGATGTCAAATCCACATTTCTGAATGGGATCTTGAATGAAGTTGCATACGTGAAGCAGCCCGATGGCTTCACTGACCCGAACTATCCTAATCATGTGTACCGACTTAAGGAGGCGATGTATGGACTGCAGTAAGCGCCACACGCTTGGTACGATAGGATGACAATGTACCTTCTTGATAAGGGCTTCAAGCAAGGGAGAGTCGATCAAACATTTTTTGCTCTCAAGACGAACAAGAACCTTCTCTTTGTTAAAATTACGTGGACGATATCATCTTTGGCTCAATCTCTAAGACTATGGTCAACCACTTCATGCAGCTCATGTACTCCGAATTTGAGATGAGTCTTGTCGGTGAACTTACATACTTCCTCAGACTTCAGGTAAAGCAAGTTAAGGATGGTAGTTTTCTCCATCAAAGTAAGTATGCTAAGAATTTGCTTAAGAAATTTGGTCTTGAAAATGCTAAACACCCTCTAACTCTTATGGGAACTCTTACGATGCTCTCTAAGGATGATGATGGTACATCTATTGATCAAACTTTTTAGCGAAGCATGATAGGTAGTATGTTGTGTCCTACAGATAGTAGGTACGATATTTGTTTTAGTGTAGGTTTGTGTGCTAGGTACCAGCCCAGTCCCAAAGAATCACACTTGAAGTCGTCAAGTAATTAAGTATGTTGGCGGTACATCTGATTAGGGATATTTTATTCTTCTGACACAAGTTCGAGCCTTGCAGGTTATTGTGACGCCGATTGGGCGAGGAATCTTGATGATAGAAATAGTACCTCCGGAGGATGTTTCTTGATTAGTTTGGTTCTATAAAAAGCAAAATTGCATCTCTTTGTTGACTACTGATGCCGAGTATATAGCTGCTGGGAGTTGTTGTTCCCAACTTATGTGGATGAAGCAAGTTCTTCTTGAATGCGAGATGAAGGTACAATCTAGACAATTATTTTCTGATAACACCAGTGCCATAAACATATCCAAAAGCCTTGTCAAGAATTCACGCACTAAACACATTGACATTCGATATCATTTTATTCAGAATCTTGTTGAGGATGGGATTATAATTTTGGTTCATGTACCTACACAAGATCAGCTCGCTGATATTTTCACAAAATCATTGGGACTCTCAATGATTTATATCTCTAAGGAAATCCTTAGGGATGTGCATTATGTGATTTGCTCTCGTGTTGCATTATATTATATTATGTTGTACTATATATGTAAGTATGTTATACTACATCGCATGGTTCATATAGGTTTATTGCATTAGGCATATTTTGCACATTGCATTGTTGCACCATAGAATCTTTCTGAATGTATACTGGGTGCTCTAGCTTGGTTTGATGTTTGAACTATTGGACTGAGTTTTCTTTTTATTTCTGCATCATAATGACCATTCAATTCTGCGTGAAAGAGCTACTCTAACAAATGAGCAGCGGGCAACTATCACATAAGGTGTTTCACTTGTGATCACCTGTGAAACGAGTTACGTCCTTAGAATATACGTGAGGTGCGAAAGCTACTTGCAGTCATTTCTTTCATAAGTACTGTTAGTTCATTTGTTGCATAATGTTGGACACTTCAAAAAAAAAAAAAAAAAAAAAATCTGAAAGTGCAGCAAGTAGGCTAAAAAATTGTGTTGGATAACCGCGCTCTAAAGTAATGGGCTTGACTTCGGCGTATAGTTGTTTTTAGTAAGTGAAACGGGGTGTGGAAGTTCATTGAATGGATGAGTATGACGCAAAGCATTGGGGATGATTTCTGGATGGAACACTCTGGTTAGTGCTAAGAGAAAACTGATGTAAAAGTCTTTGGGAGATCTATGATGTTGCACTTAACTATGTTCATCCGCCTATATTATTTATGGAATAATTGATATAAGGGAATGAGTTGAGAATGGATTGAATATGGGAAATGAATGAAACCAATTTTTCCATTGATGTGTTTGGTATACAAAAGGAATAAGACATGGATAGAATAACAATATCATTCTATAGTATCATTTATCACTATTTTATATAAAAGTATTAATAGTTACATTAATGTTATTTTTATTATGGTAGTAATAAAATATTCTATATTTTAATAAATAATAATAAAATTATTTTTTTATTTTTTTATTTTTTTAATAGATTTGAATAAAAATATTAATATATATATATTATATTAGTGAGTTGTTTAAACAAAATAAAAATAAATTAGTGAATTGTGTATATACACTCTCTCTCTGCGATTCGAATCCCAACCCTAATCGCTCAAACTCTCTCTGCAATTCACCGCTGATAGCCTTCCCTGGCGACGGCGGGGCTTGGCCAGTGATCACCTCTGACCGCTCATCCTGCCTCGATCGTCGTGCACCCCGAATTGCTGCGGTTCTACGTTGTTACCCTCCATTTGACAACGATTTAGAGTCTTGAGAGGCTGCCTCCTTGGTTGGAATCCTGTCGGCGATGGGTGGTGTTCTCCTGGCCACCGGAGGACCATCGATTGGTGATGGTAAGCTCTTCTCTCTCTCTACTTTGAAGGCTTTGGAGTCCCTATTGGTGGTTATCGTTCTTCTAGACGGGGCTTTCAGTAGGCGGTTGTTGGCCGGAGTACTGCGATGGTGCGTGGCGATTTGTGGACCGGAGAATGGGGGAGACCCTCGACTGCTGCGACGCCTCCTTTGTGGCAGTCGGGGTTGATGAACCATACCACCTACCTCCCACTCTTCGTTTCGGCTAGTGGTGTTAGGTGGAGGGGGGATGGGATCCTAACTCTCTTGAACTCGGCTAGTAGTGTTAGATGGGTTCGGGAGGAGCGGGTGGGGTTTGGTTGGTTGGTTATCATTCGGTTGGAGGTGGGTTGATTCTGGGATTGGTTTTGGTTTCGGTTTCGGCTATTGCATAGGTGGTTCCGTAGTTTCTATAGTGGCTTCTCGGGCAGGGACTCTTTCTTGTGTTGATTGTTCACTGCTGTTTTGGGCCTGCTTGTTTGTCGGGGAAGGGTTTTGTGTGTTTAGTTTAGTTTTTGGTTGTTCTTGTTTGTATTTTCTGTGTCTTTATCTGTTCCAGTTCTTGTGTTTTAGGTTTGGGTCGTTGGCCTCGGTTAGCCAGAGTGTGACCTTATTGTCCTGTTGGGATCCCACACTCGGGCATTACCTTGTTGGGGTCGTCTTTGCGTTTTGTTCTAGTTTTTTAGTGTTTTAGTTGTGTTCCCGAGGATTACCCTTTTGGGGTCGGCTCTAGGCGGTCTGTTGACTGTCATCCCATTTTTATTTAGCTATTGGCTGCTTGTATTCAATATTATATTTGTGCGTATTTATATAATGCCTCTACCGTTTCGAAAAAAAAAAATGAATTGTGTATATACACAAAACCTTTTAGCTCCACCGAAACCTAACCCCAAAAATCCCCAAATTCTCTCGCTTCTTCTCGTCGCATCTCCGCTGCCGCGTGCCTTCCCCGGCGGGAAGTCATCCCCTTCGCTGGCGAATGGCCCGTAGCTGTGCGGCCTGACTCCAATCGTGCTCCCCCCAGGTCTTCTCGGCTCCAACGGTGGTTTCCCGGCGTGTTTGGTCAGTTTCGGCTCTGATGCAGTCGTTGATGGCGGGCTCGACGGCTTCTCCTCTGATGAGTGACCGATGGCTAATTGGTGATTTGTGGTGGTGGGCTGGGTGCGGCCCTGGCTGCTCAGCTCGTCTGAGTCGTGGCGTTCGTGGGATGAGGTGGTCTGATTCCACCCCCTGTGTCCCTATTCCACTGTTGCTGCGGCTGTGGGACGACGGTGCGCTCAGACTTTGGCCAGTGGTGTTGGCCGGGTTTCGGGTCGCTGGTGTGTGGGGGGCTGGTCGACATTCCTCTTGTTGCGGGTCGACTGCATCCTTTGAGTGGTTCGAGGTTTGGGATCGGTCCTTTGATAGGCATTAGGCAGTGGCGGGAGTGGCGTTCCAGATTTTGGATCAATCTGTGTGTTGGTTAGTCATTATTTCGCTGGAGCCTAGTGTTGGGTTTGGTTCATCTGCTAGGGAAGGGCTTTGTTGTTGGTAGATTAAGCTCTTTTGTTTTAGTTTGTTCTTTTTGTGTTTTTGCTAGTTTTTTTAGTTTGGACCATTTGGTCTCTGTGAGCCCGGGTGTGAACTTATTATCCTGTTGGGATCCCACATTCGGGTATTTTTCCGTTGGGATCTTCTAGTTTTTTTAGTTTGTTCAAATTTTTGCTTTTGTGTAGTTGCGAGTTTTCTATTCTAGCGTTGCTAGCAGGATCAGGCGATCTTCGGATCAGCCTCTCAGTCTCTAGTTCTGCTTTACAGGTTTTTGGTTGTTTTTCTCCTCGCACTTTGTGCGATTTTTATTAATATATACCCTCTATCGTTTCGGAAAAAAAAAGTGTATATACATATTAGCTAATACAATATAGAATTACATAAACCCCTATAAGCATATGTAGTTGGATACAATATTTTATATCATAATTCAATTTATGAATAAATTAATATATGATTTATAAAAATAAAATAATATCTTTTCATATTATTTGTAGATGCAATTTTATTTTTATTTTTATATAAGATGGTTTGGGCATGTGCGTAGGAGAGACTTAAAAACATTAGAATTAAGAACGCAAATCAAAAGTGGGAGGGTAGGCATGAGAAAACTTGGAAGAGAATAATAAAAAATATTTCTAAATGTTTTAATTTTAGTGTAGATGTGTGTTTTGATCGAGCGAGCCGGCGACATGCGATCCATATTCCTGCCCCCACTTAGTGAGATTTTAATGGTTTGTTGTTGTTGTTGTTTTGTTGTTGCTATTGTATAAGTATTTAGGGTAAAAAATTATTTGCAACCTGTACTAATCGCGTTTTTGGCGATTGCAACCTAACGTTTTTTTTTTTAAATTGCAACCTATAATACACGTATCGTCTGTATCGCAACCTAACGGCCACCGGAGTCCATATTTCACCGAAAAAAGTGCGTGCGACTCGCACGCTACAAACTTGAGGGTAAAATCGACCTTTGCTATGATGTTTGCAGGAAAAATTTGTCTTTCCCTCACTGAACATCTTCTCCTTAAAATGACGCACGAGTAAGGAACAGAAAATCCCACGAGATTTATTTCTTGGAGATAGCTTGGAGACGATGGCTCAATTATGCAATTGTGGCATCAATGTTGCTACGAAAACGTCGTGGACTGTTCATAATCCAGGAAGAAGATACATTTGTTGCTCAAAGTCGCGGGTAAGTGATTAATTAGGGTTAACCTAATTTTTGATTTTGGGCGAATTTGGTGAACCCTAATTTCCGAATCTTGTTTTTTTTTTCTAAATTAGTTCATTGTATTTGTAGGAGGTTGCTGATTGTTCTATTTTTTCTGAAATTAACCTAATTTCTGAATTTGAGATAAATTAGTGAACCCTAATTTCTGAATTTTGTAGGAGGATGGCGATTGGTCATTTTTTAATCTGAAATTAGTTCCTTGTATTTGTAGGATGTCGCTGATTGTTCTTTTTTTTTTTTTCTTAAATTCGACTAATTTCTGAATTCTGAATTTGGGGTAAATTAGTGAACCCTAATTTCTCTGAATTTGGGGAAAATTAATGAACCCTAATTTCTGAAATTGATCTCCTAAAGTTTAAGTTCTCTTTCCCACTGAATTTTGTAGGAGGATGGTGGTTGTTTATTTTTTTCGTGGATTGAACCACCATTATGCCCTAGAGCTCGTGAAATAATTCCAAGGCTTTTGAAATGTGCCAACAAATTTGAAAGCGAAACTCAAATTCTTGAAGCAGTCGTGATGAGGTTGGAAGATGATATGAAGAAGCTTCAATCAGATTTGATAGATAATAGGGAAGAAATGGCTAAAATGGAATTGTGCTTGAAGAGGAAGAGTGTTCGGGAGCGTTGGATGTGGATTGTAATTATGATGTCTTGGTTAATCATGTATTACATGTTGTAGATTTTTCAACTTTTAGCTTTGTGTTGTTCAAACTCTTTTAGTCTTCTTTTGGTTGATAGTTTTGTTGTTCAAGAATGTGCTTTTAGTCCTCTTTTGGTTGATAGTTTTGTTGTTCAAGAATGTGGTTCAGTCATTTGGTGATTATGTTTGTTCTCAATGTGTTATTGTTAGTGCAAACAGTGTGTGTTCAATGACATATGACATATATTGTAAGCCTATGTGGATTGTCTTCTTTCTTTGAAGGATTGAAAACTTATGACTATATCTATTGTAAACTTAACTTATGACTATGTTGTAAACTTAAATTGCACAGAAAAAGAAGAGCTAATGCCATATGCCATATAAGTGTCATACACTTTCACTTAAATTTCATTGAATCCACTGAACACATTTAAAAACAAACCATGCAAAACCATAATATCCAAAACAAACCATTCAAAAAATCAACTCTACTATCCAAAACAACCAACCCTAATATCCAAAACAAACCAACCCTAATATCCAAAACAAACCATAATATCCACAAAAGTCATAACCATTGTATCTGAGTTCAAGAAACACATCAACCACATCCATTCTAACAAAACATCCAACACCAAAATGTTTTCAGTTTCCAATATCCAAAACATCCAACACATCAACCCCTACTTATCCACTATGGCCCACTACTACTAACCCAATATGATCCCAATATCTCTGGCTCAGGCTGAGATTGCACCACATGCTTCTTCACCACTGATCCCTTTGTTGTTGTAAATCTAGCGCCTTCAGTCAATGGATTTTTTTTATTGGTCACCTATTAAATGGGAAAAATTCAAAACTAGTCCCACAGGTATAGGGGGGGTGACAATTTTGGTCCCAACGGAATGCAAAAAAAAATAAATAGTCCCACAACTTTTAAAAAATAATCAAAAGTAGGACTTTTTGCCAGATTTTACTGTTTCCAGCCCGGAATGCCACGTGGCGCACACGTGGCATACTTTGTTGCATATTTTATGCATACTTGTGGGACCAAAAATGTCACCTTCCTATACCTGTGGGACCAAAAATGTCACCTGCCTATACCTGTGGGACTAGTTTTGATTTTTTTCATATCCACGTCGGATGCCAGCGTGTAAAAAATATATGCCACGTGTGCGCCACATGGCATTCCGGGCCGAAAACAGTAAAATCCGGCAAAAAGTCCTACTTTTGATCGTTTTTTTAAAAGTTGTGGGACTATTTATATTTTTTGCATTCCGTTGGGACAAAAAATGTCACCCCCTATACCTGTGGGACTAGTTTTGAATTTTTCCCCCTATTAAATGGATAGTAAGATTATTACAATATGTTGAAACACATAGTGAAAAAACACACAATAAAAAAGATATTACCTCAAGTTTTCTCCTCAATTTCAATGTCTTGCTTTTGGTTTCATTGTTTGGACTCCTTTTTTGCCCCAATTCTTTTGTAGGTGTTAGACCTTTGGAGTTGCTTCTTGTTGACCTTGTAGGTGTAGGTGCAGATTGAATTTGGATTCTTGTCACTCTTGTAGGTGAAGTTGAAATTGAAGGCCCTGCAATCTGACTCTGTTTTCTCATTTTAGGTGAAGTTTCAACTGAACTCGGCCCTACAGACTCACTCTTTTTACTGATTGTAGGTGAAGATACAGACTGCGCTTGGCTTCTGGTGAGTCTTGTAGATGGGGGCTGGCTTTGGCTTCTTGTTGAAAATGCAGGCTGGCTTTGCTTTCTTGGTGAAGCTGCAGTCTGGCTTTGCCTTCTTGGTGAAGATACAGGTTGTGCTTGAATTCTTGTGAGGCTTGTAGATGCAGGCTGGCTTTGGCTTCTTGTGACCCTTGAAGGTATTGCTGCCACTGATTCTTTTGTTTGAAGAACTTCAGTTTCCTTCACAGGTGCATGTGCTTTCATCTTCTTTCCCTTCATAAACAGTACTCAACCTTTATTTTACTACCAGTCAACATATATACACCTAACAAAAAAAAAAACAAAAAACATTACCTTTGCCACAACAATATGTTCATTAGGATAGGTACTTCACTCACAGCAAAATCTTCATCAGGGGCATTTACTTGACTTTCTCTTTCAGGTGTTTTCCTCTTCTTCCCCTTCACAGAAAACGAACAAAAATGTAGGTGTGACTATGCAATTTGTGATTATAAAAACACTAAATGTGACTAGTTGTGACATTACCTTGACCACAGAGATATCCTCATTAAGGGCTTTGACTTTACTTCCTCTCAAAGTTGCTTTTCTCTTTTTACCCTTCATAAAAAAAAACAATGGTAAATATAGCCATCCAAGTCAACATTTGCAGAAATTACTATTTGTATATATAAAACACAAACATAGAAACAAAAAATATCAAATTATTTAACAACTACCTCTGTTGTTGCACTCTTGTCAGTTCTTAATGGACAATATCTAATGTTGTGGCTGCCTTTGTTGCAAAGAGAACACTTCATAAGTCTCCCTTTTCTACTCAGCTTCACTTGGACTTGTTTGGAATTTTCCTGTCTGAACCACTTCATGGGGCTGCTTTTTTCTAGCATTGGCTTTTGGCCGTCCATGCAGTCTTTCAACAGATGGTGGTTTCAAGGGCAATGCTTCTACACTTGGCCAGCACTCAGGAGGTTGAAGAGTGCCCAACATCTCAGAAAAAGCCTTCAAAAATTTTTCTTTCTTATACCAGTCAGCAACATAATCCTCTGGTTGAGTGCCCAACAAGAACATGCCACTTATTTTATGCTCACAGGGGATACCTGTGAGGTCCCACTTATTACAACTGCAGGTATGCTCCCCCATGTGGACTCTAAATCTACTTGAACTTCCCTCTACTTCAAACTGGTCTTCTCCATTCCAGTGGCCAATATAACCCATTGACTTTTTCTTCAACTCCTCCAACAGCTTCATGATTTTTGGGCACAAATTCCCATGCAAATGTTTTCTCATTTGATCCCTTTTCATGTAGGTCCTCTTCATCAGGATAAGTCTTATTGTTTCCAACATAGAAACAATAGGTTTACTTCTTGCTCTTAGAATTAGTGAGTTTAAATACTCACTCATGTTATTCAGCTGCATATCACACTTTGTGTTGCAACTATAGTGTGACCTTGATCACTGATTTGCTGGTTTCTTGGCTAACCATTCAAAAGCTTCTTTGTTCCTTCCTTGCAGTTCTTTCATTGCAACATTAAATTCAACAACCCTTTTGGACCGGGCTGCTCTCCACAACAAGTTTTTAAGGGCTAATCCCCTAAATGAATTCCTAAAATTTCCATACAAGTGTTGGACACAAAACCTATGCTCAGAATCTGGCAATAGCTTTTCAATGGCATCTACCAGCCCTTTTTGCTTGTCTGACATTATTGTCCAAAGAAAAGAATTCTCAATCCCCAAATCCCCTTTTAACAGGTCAACAAACCAATGCCAAGTTTTTTTAGTTTCTTTTTCAACAACATCATAGGCAAAAGGATACATACTGTTGTTTGCATCAACACCAACTGCAGTAAGTAGAACATCACAACAAGATGATTTAAGATGACAACCATCTAAAAAAATCACCTTCCTACAACCATTCAACAACACTCTTTTCAATGAACCCAACAAATATAGATTCTTTTAAACAATGGTTCATCATCAACAAGTTTACTTTTAATTACTGCAGTGGTCCCAGGGTTGGTTTTTTTTTTTATCTCTTCAGCATAAGACCAAAGCATGGCATATTGCTCACTGTCAGACCCCACACCAATCTTAAACACATATTTTTTAGATTGGTACATGTGCCACCTTTTGAAAACTACCCCTACTTCCCTCTGCATTTCTGCCATCATAGCCTCTACAGGCCACATAGGATTATCTGAAATCTTGTGCTTGTAATTTTCAGCTATCCATTTTGGGTTAGCATGACTAACCTTTTGGTTTCTAGGTCACTTATGCCTACCATTGTAAGTCTTAACCTGTACAGTGTCTTCATTTTCAATTTTGGATGCATAAATGACCCAAGGGCATGACTTATTTTTGCATCTTGCTTGCACCTTATAGCTCAAATTAATGGTAAAACACACATCCCTTCCCTGTGCAATTGCAAAGTTCCTAACTGCCTTTCTAAACATGGCCAAGTCAGGAAATGTCATGCCCAATTTAAAATGAGGATTTTTCATGTCTTTTTGATGATCAAAAGTTGGATGGCCCTGTTTACTTGTCTGCTTACCCTGGCTACCTACATATTCAGGGCCAACAGTATCATCTCTACTTAGCCATCCCCATTCAATATCAGCATCTACATGAAACTCAAACATCCTATCATCTTCATCATATAGATCAGAATCACTCTCAACAAGCTCATCAGAAAACTCTGAGTCTGAACCAAAAGATTGGACTTCAAAATCACTATCAGAGTCACTATCAGATTGGACTTCCAAATCATCACACATATCATCAACACTATTTTTCCCCCAATTGTCAATTATATCATCTAACTCATCCACAACATCCCCCACAAAAGGCAAGGGTTCATCAACAGAAGGCAAACAATCAGAAGCTTGAGTACCTATCCCTATGCCCATGTTTTCCATATGTTCAATATATAAACCGACCATTCTGTTACTATCAACCCAGTTAACAAGATTTACAACATCCATGTCATTTTGCAACACAAACACAGACCGACAATCATTTACACCATTTTTACTACAGTGCACACACTTAACATCTTTTATCCCAATTTCAGAAGCCATACAGAATATTTCAATCAATGAGAGTTCATCAGGGTCACAATAGTCAATGTGACTTACCCCCAACTTTTCACCAGTGTAACAAGTGTCACCAAGTTCCAGAAATTGCCCACCATAATGAAATGAAATGGTAAACAATTGTGAACTGGGACCTAAAGGGACAAGAATATTGCACAAATCAATATCAAATTAAAAAAAAAGAATAAATTACTAAACTAATATATCCTGGACCACATTTCCGACAACAATTCACATTTCCATATTTTAATCCATTTGTCCGCAAGTTCAAAAAGTTTGTCTCCACATGAGAAATGAGAAGGCATAATCACAAAAACATGCGACCAATATAAAAAGTTTGCGTCAAATTCGACAAGGAAAAACATTTCAGAAAAAAATTAGGGTTCAAAAAACATACCGTATTCGGGGCACAGTCTTCCAGGTGGAAGATTCTCATTATCGTCGCGTAACTTCTAGCCCATCAAGATCGCGATCAAGTTTTATACACAATTTCTATGTTTAATTCGAAGGAAAGTTTTAGATTGGATGTCGAGATTCAAAATCGCAATTGCAAGAACCCTAGTTTTTTTTAGATTTGAATTGGGGATTTGTGTTAACTTTGCAAAATTTTTTTGGATATATTTACTCTGTGGGATCCGTACAGTCACGTACTTGAAAAGTCAATTTTAACCTCAAGTTTGTAGCGTGCGAGTCGCACGCACGTTTTTCCAGTGAAATATGGACTCCGATGGCCGTTAGGTTGCGATACAGACGAAACGTGTATTACAGGTTGCAATTTTTTTAAAAAAAAAAACTTTAGGTTGAAATCGCCAAAAACGCGATTAGTACAAGATGCAAATAATTATTTACCCAAGTATTTAATATATCTAATTAAAATATGAACAATAAATAAAAATAAGTTCTTAAATCTTTTATTTGAAATTTATGTTTTGGAATTATTTTATTTAATATAGTATAATCATAATTTATAGTATATATTATATATTTATTTATTATTATTATTCTTATTATTTATTAACTTTTTTTTATGAGAAATTGATTCTTACACATATAGGAATGAGAAAAACTTTGCATTTGATATAGAATGGCTAATCCCATTGAGATGAGTTTTGCGATTCACATTGGAATGACCATTACTTTACGAAAAAATATATCAATCATGTGATAAGGAATGAGTAAGGGAATGATCATTGCATTCCCATGTCATTACCTCAGACCAATCATGTCATTAGTGTCCGCAGTTATGAGTATTGCTTGGAAAGATTTTTTGAATTATTAGATTATTTTCGATCACTTGCGTGTGCGAACATTGTGAGTTTGTGTGTTTTATTTATTTATCTTTGTGTGCAATTTAATTCATTTTTAGGTATTCTTGCATGATTTCCTATGAGGTTTGAATGGAAAAGAATCCATGCACGAAATTATTTGGGTACATTGTCTTGACTATTTGTTAAACGCTTGATTTTATTTCCTTATATAACGATGTTTTGTGTCTTGACTGTGAAGTGTGTTTATGAGTTAGAACCTTCAAGCTTCTTTTGTTCTTCACATGACATGAACCATATATTTTTTTGGTCATTCTATCCATCTCGTTGTCCCTATTTGTAACCAACATTCCTTTCTTTACTACTTTTATTCTATACCTTTTCTATCCTTGAGTTTGGATGTACCTACATCTTTCATTTATGGTCTAATGTCAAGTTTGAGAGCAACAACTGCTGAATCTTTGGCATTTAGATCAGAAACAGGGGGAGAAATATGCCAAAAGATGGAAATGCAAGTTCCGATTGACAGGAGAAGTCAGTGGTTTGTTATGAAGATTCATCCGAGTTCTTGTTCTTGCTCTTGTTTACTCGGATTAGTACTTACACTCTGGGTCTTAATTCTGATCACGTGCTCTCATAGACTCTGGTATTTTGTTATTTCTTTGATTATTTTATTTGATAGTTCATCTCCGAGTCTTGCCATCGTGCTCTGATATTTTGATTATTTTGACTTGTTATACTCTGATTTTTTGGTCTTATGCTCTATGGTTTGATAGTTTATAGTCATATAACTCATGATGGTTCATCTACACTAGCTACGGGCTTGACTTGTCTTTTGCATGTTTTGTTTCAAGAAACGGGTTTTCGATCTATATGCCAAATGGGGAGTTTGCAACAAAATTGGATTTGACATTAATCGAAAATATTATTTATTCATCATATTTGCGTTTCTGGAAATAGGTATCATGTAATTAATGGTTGAAGAGAAATGGAAGATCTTCTCATCTTAACTTTCCATATTTTAGTTATTCTCCTATTGTGTATTTGGATTCAATTATCTTCCTTTAGCTTGTAGGTAAAGGAAATATATTAGATTTATTGGGAAATTTTATATAAATATTCACTTTCCTTATTTGATATTCTCTTACTATATGCTATGGTATCATATATTTGTCTTTTTTTACTTGTAGGAAAAGAAAGAGCAATGATGATAAATGAAAATATTCTTGTGAGATGCAGGATATTCGTGCATGAAGACTTATATGGCATGGAGATTTAGTTTCCAAAGCTAAATGAGAAGATCAAGTAAATTTGGACCCTGGTGGATGCCGGCGGACAACTCCATTGGGCTCATGGCGGACGCTGGCATCGGGATGGCCGGAGAGTCTAGGACTGTGGCGGACTCCGGCGCACAGCTCCGTTCAGCTCATGGCGGACACCGACATGCGGATGGCCAGAGATGGGGGGTTTGTTCGTGTTGCTGGACATCATCGAGCGGAGGAGGATGAACGGCTGTCACCTCGAACCGCCAGAGCGGCTTGGCTGCGAACTTCCCTTGCACCACCGACACCAATCACAAAACAACCCCTCGTCGGGCGGGGCCGCAGCCACTGCAGGAGATGGAGTTGACGTGCTGGACGACGTCGATCGCGGCGGAGTTGGAAGTCAGTTGGTTAGCACGCAGGAGTTAGTGGAGGATCTATTTGCTGGCACGGTGGAAGAATCACGACGGAGTTCTGGTAGAGTTCGGTGTGTGTGCGTCTTAGAGAGAGAGAGAGAGAGAGAGAGAGAGAGAGAGAGAGAGAGAGAGAGAGAGAGAGTTTTGAACAATTATCTATCAATATATAAAAAGAATAACTTTTTTACAAATTTAGAAACAATTTTCCGCCAAAATCATTAATTACATACTAAAAATAGCATAATTAAAAAAGTTTTAACTAAATGCCCATAATTATCTCAATACAACACCTTTTAAATTTTTTGGAAAGAATCACTATTTATGTGGATTCTTTCAATTATTTTTGGTATTTGATTTCCAAAAAAATCAATAGCAATAATTTGGTAATTATTAGGTATTTAGTGCGAATAACAATGATATTTTTTTTATGACTTCACTTCGCTTCGCTTCATTTGGGTTTGAGCCTAATTCAAATTGAAATATACAACAATCGTAAGATTTTCCTTTTCTTAAAACAGAACATCCCTAAATAAAAGAAAAGGTCGCGCTTAAGCCGATTCCATTGTGGAAAGAAAAGAGGCTCTCCCATTCCCACCTGATACGTCAAAGCAATTGACTAATTAGGGGAACCAACCAGTCGAATTCGATTGATTATGTCACTCCGCATTACTAAAAAAGGGCAGCTGCTTTTCTACTAAAACGGGCTTTGGCACTCCTCCAGCTATTACTCGACAAAAAAATAATAATAGTGAAAGGGCTGTCACATGCTAATATTCACACTAATGGTACTTAAATGTAACTCGGTGGTCAAACAACTATTCAGAGTTCCTATAGCTCCTAGTTGGAACAAGCAACTAATAAGGTACACATGCGCATATCAGCTATAGAAGGAAGCGGAATAAAAGCTCTTAGCAAGAATCCCCTCTTTAGGAAAGGAATGGAACAAACGAAGCGAAGGCAGGGGTGACTCGAATCATGGTTGGTATCGACTCTAAACTTTCGGTCTCAGACATAACAAAAAAGCAGCCGTTTAGGACAAGACAGAAAGGGTGCATACGTAATTTTTTTTATTTTAGTTAATGTGAAATTAGTAATTGATCTAAATCTATTGATTAAAATTTTCAAAAATTTTCAATCAATTATTTTATTTCTACCTAATTTATTTTTGTATTTTTATTGATATGCTACCATAAGATTTGAAGAAACATTGGTTAATAAAATTAAAAATTTGTAATTTAATTCTAGAAAATTAGTTGATAAATTTGAACGATAAAGTAACCGACAACAACTCTAGAAAATTAAGAGATTATATATATAATATATTCATATATCAAATATATAAGGGAATTTAGTGTGTAGTCCAAATTTGAGTTCCAAATTCATAAGTCAAATAAGTAATTATTCATAACATACGAGTCAACATTAACTTTGACGACGTAAATGAAATAGTCAATTATTCATAGTTTAATAAATTACTCAACCACTTCAATTTTTTGATTTGAATATTTTATAGAAAAACAAAATCATCTAAAATGAAACAATATAAGATTTATAGTTATACTTATTATTCACATATATTTTTAAATAGACGAGAAAAATTTACAACTTACATATAAATTCGATTTACTAAAATTCGATTGTGTTTTTTGTTCCAAAAAATTAGATTGCCGAATAATTTTGCTTAGAACTTGAATTGAAAATTTGAAAATCAAAATCCCTTCTCATTTTAGTTGCCATAAAATTGGTTTTAATTCAAAATCTCTTCCTAATATAAAGGATTTTGTTTAGATTGAATTTCTCAAAGGCCGAGGATAATATCATTGAGCTACATCTCCGTTCAGATTGAATTTCAAAATATCTAATCACATGCTTCTATCCATATTCTTAAATGAAGGATTTTGTGACTTTAAAATTATCAAACCTCTTGGAAGTTACAAAATCATAATGAATTTCCATTTTTTTGGTTTCAATCTGCACGAAATTCAAATTTTTAAGAATTTTATATCAATTGAAATTCATCTCTTTAATTTTTTTTCCATAAGTTTCAAAATTTTACAATAATTAAGTTAAATTACAAATGCATTGTTTCAAAAATCAAGAGGACAATTTTGAAAATAGACAGATTGTTTTTTTTTTTTAAATTGTCTTAGTCTCCAATCAATATAAAATAAATCTCATTTTATTTGTAAATTGATAAATCTACATAAAGCGTGGAATTTTATGCCTACAAAATTTCTTTTTACAGTAACTAAAAAGTAATAATAATTTTGAAATATTTTGTACTCACATTTATTAAAATAATAATAATAATTTTCACACTAACTAAAAAATAATAATAATTTTGAAACTTTTGTACTCAAATTAATTAAAAGAATAATGATAATAATTTTAAATTTTTTTGTACTCAAATTACTCAAAAAAATAATAATAATAATTTTGAAATCTTCTATACTCAAATTTCAGGTACGGTAGTGTCGTCATAATTTTCAGCATCATATCAATATTTATTTCATATATATTGATATGGGATATTATATCCACAAGGCTGAACCGGTCTGTTGACCGGTCGAGGAGGTCGTATTATAAGGAGGCCGAAGAAATCGAGTAGTCAACAAGTCGACCAAGCAAGGCTGTCGACCAAACTATCCTTCGACCAGATGCTTGATCGAGCAACCTATTCGACCTTAACAGGTCAATTACTTCGAGGACTTAACACCACGCTATTTGGCCTAGTCATAGGCGCGTGAAGGAAGCCTCTGACAGAATTCCAGGAGAATATTTACCCCATGTGCAGGGAGACACATGTCGAGAAGGCAGTGGTGGATAGCGATAACCACCTCTGACAGCCTACCCCATGTGCAGGAGGACACGCGTCCAAAGAGGATTGGCGCAGGCGATAGTGGCGACGGCTACCTCTGACACACGCGTTTGGTGTGTACGGACGGGCAATTAGGGCAGACAGCTCATCAAATCCGGGCAGCCCTAGGTCAGGTATCTCACCCCTATATAAAGGGGGTGAGCCTTTCTTCTTCAACACGATCATTCTACTACTTACTCTTGAGCATTGATTGAATACACACTGATTTAAGCTTCGGAGGCTCTTCGCCGGAAAACCCCTCCGGTGTGAGAGTTCTTTGTAGGTGCACGACGTTCAACCGGTGAGAAGGAAGGCGATTACTCAAGTTCCAGCCGGTCGAGGAGTTTTGTGTTACCATT
>CACSLK010008332.1:2009173-2021445 GCA_902706635.1 Striga hermonthica | reverse complement strand
TGTTTTTACATAGGATCAAACTTGGTATCTTGGTTCTGCAAGAAACAAAACTGCATCTCCCTTTCTACTGCTGAAGCCGAGTACATTGCCGCTGGAAGCTGATGCTCACAATTGGTATGGATGAAACAGATTTTATATGAGTATGGTATGAACGTTCATTCGGCTCAACTTTTCTGTGACAACACTAGTGCAATAAATATTTCAAAAAATCCTGTCCAACATTCTCGTACCAAGCATATTGACATTCGGTATCATTTTATTCGTAATTTGGTAGAAGATGGAATTATTGTGTCTGATCATGTACCTACAGATGATCAGCTTGCTGATATTTTCACTAAAGCTCTTGATTCGAAATGATTTTTGTCCCTGAGAAAATCTTTAGGAATGTGTGCTATATAATTTATGTGCATTGTGTCAGTTGCATTGCTATATATATATACATACATACATATATATATATATATTGTGTCTATTGCATATAGGATCTTTTCTGTTTTTCAGGCATCTTAGTATGTAGGTTCATCCCTGGAATTCTTCTCTGATCGTTTATTGTTAAGTTTGTTGATTGGTGGTCTGTGAATTCTAACTGGTCAGCTTATAAGAGCTCGTCATGATGACCATTTTAATATACTTGTAAGAGCTACTCTCGTGAAAGTAGGCATCGGGCAACTATCACATGAGGAGCTTCCTTGATCACCTGTGAAACGAGTTACGTGTCTAATACTAATCGAGGTGTGATAGCTACAGGTAAACATTCTAAGAATGAACGTTCTCTGGTGAAATAAGGTTGGCCATCCTGATATCTTCTCAGCTTGTTCAAAATTAAAATGGGTTTGACATTGGCGTATAGTTGATGTTAGCAAGTGAATTGGTGTGGAAGTTCATAGAACGTAGTAAGTTCATCATAAGTATTGGGGCTGAATTGCGGACAAAAATTTTGTTTTTTGCTAAGAGAAAGTGATGAACGAACTTATATTAATTTCGTGTTGTATAAAAGTGGGAGCAATAAGGGTTGAGTTGTGCACGAAGAGAATTTATTTTTCTCATCATCTTGTTAGTGTCGAGCTCGTCTCAAATTGATTTGGGAAGATTTGTGGGTCAATCAATTAATTGATTTTTTCAATATTCATGAAAAGAAAATTCTAGGGTATTGCGTGTTAAATATCTTATTTAGGCATGTGCATCAGGATTTTCTTTGTGACATATATTGTTTCATATTTGTGCCTAAATTATTTTTGGTACGTGATCTGATAATATTCTCGTCTGAAACTTCATGCGGTACATATATGGTAACCATGCTGCTAAACTTGGTAATAAATCCTTTTAGTTTTGGAGGGAACGATTTTTTTTTTTGTTTGCACTAAGTGTTGGTCAAATTTTGAATTTCAAATCTGCCGAGCCGAACCGTCCTCAAACCCACCTCGATAACTGAAATTTCGGTTCCCTATATCAATCATACCACCTTTTGCATCTCTCTCATATCTATTTCAATCTTTTATTTTTGTTATCTCTTCCAACTGCTCTAACATTCCTTCTTCACGAAAATCCCTTTTTCTCGACAATGCCTAAATCCAAGAAGGGCACCGTGAAGCCGAAGAAGAATGTTCCTCCACCATCTCGGCGCTCAACTCGTCAAAGCCAAAGTTCCGATACTCCACCAGATCCAAATCCTTCAACCATGGCAACCGAGGACATTCAACCTCCTGTTAAATCCACAACTAGGGTTTCTCCAAGCCCTAAAAAGTCCTCAACGACAAAAGTTTCTCAACCTGAAGTTGCCGAACCAAGTGACAAAGGAGGAAAAGATTCTCCCTCTGTCGTCACATCTCCAAAGAAACACAAGAAGGTCGCCGAAACTGCTGCACCAAAGACCAAAAAGGCGGAAAAGGTCGTTCATGTGGCTGAACCTGCTAATAGTACTCCTTCTCACACGAAATCTGGAGGAGAGTCATCTCCAGATTCTGATGTTGATTCTGTTGAACGTGAGGTTACCAACTATGATGCTGAACCTGAGAAATCAGACAACAAACATGCTGCGGACAAGGAACTTTCTCCTCTTGAGAAAGGAAAAATCGTTGCTGAAGTCGAGGGTGGTGGTCCAGATAGTCCTCTTACTGTTGGTAATGCTTTCTCCCGTCAGTTTTATTCTCCTTTGGCTGAAACACATTTTTTTACCATTTTTTCTCAAATTAAGTTTCGTCCTGAGCGGACTATTGATAGCGAACATTATGAACAACTTGGGTTGCTTGAACTTCTGAAGAAAGTGGGTCTTGAGGGCTCAGTCACGTCTGTTGGGAAGTATTGTCCCCGGTTTGTTGGTGAATTTTATTTGAATCTGACTACCTCTGTCGTCGATCCGTCCTTAAAGAAGTTTCAGAAAGTGTTTGTGCGTAATAGTGTGGTTTATTTCTCTCCGTCTGTGGTGGACTCTGTACTTGGTTTAGCTGAAGGTTCCTCTCTTCGTCCTCTGACTGATGATCTTGATGAAGTTGCTCGCACCTTGACCGGTGGACAACTTACCAAATGGCTTGCTCCGGGAATCTTTGTGAAGAGTCTTACTCCGCCTGCCAATGCTTTACAGAAGATAGGAGCATCAAATTGGTCTCCTACCACTCACAAGCAGTTTGTCACCCCTACGCAAGCTCGTGTTATCTATCGTATTCTGAATGGTATCCCATTTGGTGTTGGTTCTATGATCTTTGATGCTGTTGTGAGCTTTGCGGAAATCTCCAAGCCTCCTAAGTTGATGTTGTACCCATCTACCATATGTACTATTCTCTTCGAAGCTGGAGTGAAAATGGATCCTCGACTTTGTGATAATTATGCCCCTGTTAACAAACCACTTGCCCTTGCCGGTGTTAAGGTTGCTCCGCCTCGTCCTTCTCTTGTTAAGGCCTCTGATGTACCTTCACAGCTTCGCGGATTTTTATATCATCAAGTGGCAGTTTTCGCGAGGCTTGAAAACAAATTGGCTGATCAGCGAAGGTACTACAAAGAGGTTCTTGGTGCTTTAAAGTCTTGTGCCCCGTTGGTCTCTAAATCAAAAAAAAGGAAGAAAAAGAACGATGTTGTTGTTGCAAAGAAGAAAGCTCTTGCTAAGGGGGAGAAGAAGACTGGGTCTACTGAAGAACAGAAGACAAAGGCGGCTGTTGTTACTGCTAAGGAAAAAGGGAAAGAGAAAATTGTTGCTGCTAAGGACAAGGGAAAGGAGAAGGTTATGGAAGAAGATGAAGGTTCAGAAGAAGGAGAAGATGAAGAAGCTGGGTCTGATACCGAGGATGAGGAAGAGGAAGCAAGCTCAGAGGAAGGGACTGAGGATGGTGCTGAAGAATGTTCTGGCGAAGAATCTGACGAGGAATAATCTGCATAGCTATCTCCCAGCAGGACATTCATTTGCCTTTCGTTAAAAACTCTGTTTTGTGTGTTTTGTTTGAACTTCTTCCTTTATGTCTTATTATCTTGCGATTGATGAACTTTTGTAGGATATTTTGTGAACTAATGTGCTGGTATTCAGGTACTTGAAGTTGTTCCTAAGAACAACACATGTGTGATATTAGTATTCTTAGGAAGTTGTGTATTCTGCAGAATTTGTATTTGTTTCGTCTTTGCAGGTTCATGGTTTTCGATTTATCTGGCAAAGGGAGAGATTGTAAGTGCTGAAGATTAGTAGTAAATCGATGAACCTTCTGATGTTCGCAGAGTCCATAAATTTATGAAAGTATTTAAGGGAAGTTTATTTTTGGTATGAATAAGTCTTAATTTTAATTAAGTCCAAAGAACTGATTATTTATGTTATTATTTTGGCAGGACTTTGGGATTGAGGGGGAGATACGCTTTCCATAATCTAAAAGAGAAGGAGGATCGCGAGATTCACCTTCCATAATCAAAGATGAAGAAGTTCAAGAGATTTACATTCCTTATCAGCATGTGTCTTGGGTGAAAAGACTTTCCAAAGGGTGCTGAAGATAAAAGGAGGACGAGACCAGAGTTGAGGATGACTTTTTTATCTGAATTTTTGAGTTAATTATTTTTCTTTACTTGAGTGAAAAAGAGTGATGATATTCAGAACATTTTGTAAACGAACGTTCGGAGGTTCGTTCTTATAGTTTGAGGGATTCGAACTAGAAAATCCACAAGGGAGTTGTGGTCAGATAAGTAGTTGTGTGAATCATCATTCAAGTAAAGTGTAGAGGGAGTCTATACTGTAAACCCTTGGATGATGTATGAGTTGTTCACATTAATGAAAGAGATCTGAAGGGAGAGTGGGACGCTCTCCTGAAGGTTCAATTTTTAGTGAAAAAGCTGTTTCCACAATTGTTTGAATTTTCATTACTGTCTGTCTAATCGATTACGTGCAACTCTGGATACTTGGTGTTCAAGTATCAAATTTCACCTTCATTTAAGAATATGGATAGAAGCATGTGATTAGATATTTTGAAATTCAATCTGAACAAAATCCTTTATATTAGGAAGAGATTTTGAATTAAAACTAATTTTATGGCAACTAAAATGAGAAGGGATTTTGATTTTCAAAATTTCAATTCAAGTTCTAAGGAAAATTTTTCGGCAATCTAATTTTTTGGAATAAAAAACACAATTGAATTTTAATAAAGCGAATTTATAGGTAAGTTGTAAATTTTTCTCGTCTATTTAAAAATATATGTGAATAATAAGTATAATTATAAATCTTATATTGTTTCATTTTAGATGATTTTGTTTTTATATAAAATATTTGAATCAAAAAATTGAAGTGGTTGAATAATTTATTAAACTATGAATAATTGACTATTTCATTTACGCCGTCAAAGTTAATGTTGACTCGTATGCTATGAATAATTACTTATTTGACTTATGAATTTGGAACTCAAATTTGGACTACACACTTAGGGGCGGATCCAGTAAATAGAATGAGGTGGGGCTAAATTTTGTGGTAATTGAAAAATATTAAAAAAAATGGGCACAAAATAAGACATGCAAAGTTACCATTCTATATAAATTTTATTTACTTTTTTTTTTTAATAATTCACAATGAAATATTAAAACACCCTACAATTTATATATTTTTCAGTATTACTATCCATTCAGATGACTTCAATTGATTTACTATCAATACAAAATTATTCATCTAACAACTGCAAGCATTATATATATGCCAAGATTTCATGATTAATCAATCACATGTCATCCAATATATGTCTATCTTAAATAATAATACTAGTCGTGGGTAGGAGAGCAATTTAAGTTGAATAAGAATTTGTTATTATTTCATTTCTTAGTTGATTTTATTGTTGACACGATTTTTTATTGATAATAATTTTCTAATCCTGCAATTATTCTAATGCATGCAAAGTCATGATATACTTATTTAAATATAAGTCATTGCAATAAGAAAATTTTAATATGAAAGAAGAAAAAAATACTTAATAAACAAGTTCATTTATAAATTATTTTAATAAAATTACTCAATTTATATACATTTACTAAAATGTACTCCCTCCGTTCCAAAATAAGTGTCGTTTTAGCAAAATGAAAAAAATTCTAAACTAAGTGTCGTTTTTTATTTCAATGCAATTTTGGACAAAAATTTCCAAACATACCCTCAAAAGAAATAATATTATTGGTGATCATTATTTCAATAGGGTTGGTTGAGGATATTCTAGTAATTTAAATATCACATTTAAGTGTTTCTTAAAATGTGTGCAAATTCTAGAATGACATTTATTATGGAATAGAGGGAGTATGTAATAAAATATAAAATTCCACTAGGCCCCACCTGGATAGGCTAAGGATCCGCCCCTGTACACACTAAATTCCCTTATATATTTGATATATGAATATATTATATATAATCTCTTAATTTTCTAGAGTTGTTGTCGGCTGTTTTATCGTTCAAATTTATCAACTAATTTTCTAGAATTAAATTATAATTTTTTAATTTTATTAACAAATGTTTCTTCAAATCTTATGGTAGCATATCAATAAAAATAAAAATATAAATTAGGTAGAAATTTTCAGCTATTTCTGCATTTCTACCTAATTTATTTTTTTTTTTTTTTATTGATATGCTACCATAAGATTTGAAGAAACATTGGTTAATAAAATTAAAAATTTGTAATTTTATTCTAGAAAATTAGTTGATAAATTTGAACGATAAAATAACCGACAACAACTGTAGAAAATTAAGAGATTCTATATATAATATATTCATATATCAAATATATAAGGGAATTTAGTGTGTAGTCCAAATTTGAGTTCCAAATTCATAAGTTAAATAAGTAATTATTCATAACATACGAGTCAACATTGACTTTGACATAAATGAAATAGTCAATTATTCATAGTTTAATAAATTACTCAACCACTTCAATTTTTTTATTCGAATATTTTATATAAAAACAAAATCATCTAAAATGAAATAATATAAGATTTATAATTATACTTATTATTCACATATATTTTTAAATAGACGAGAAAAATTTTCAACTTACCTAAGAATTAGATTTATTAAAATTCGATTGTGTTTTTTATTCCAAAAAATTAGATTGCCGAAAAAATTTCCTTAGAACTTGAGAAAATTTGAAAATCAAAATCCCTTCTCATTTTAGTTGCCATAAAATTGGTTTTAATTCGAAATCTCTTCCTAATATAAAGGATTTTGTTCAGATTGAATTTCAAAATATCTGATCACATGCTTCTATCCATATTCTTAAATGAAGGATTTTGTGTCACTTTAAAATTAACAAACCTCTTGGAAATTACAAAATCATAATGAATTTCCATTTTTTTGGTTTCAATCTGCACGAAATTCAAAATGATTTTTAAGAATTTCAAATCAATTGAAATTCATCTCTTTAATTTTTTTTTTTTCCATAAGTTTCATAATTTTACAATAATTAAGTTAAATTACAAATGTATTGTTTCAAAAATCAAGAGGAGAGGATAACATCTAACTAAGTTAAAAAAGTAGTCCTGCGAAACCATTGCTCTCCAACAAAATTTCTGCCTAGGTCACTTCTTTCACTCTCGTCGGTTCTCTCCCAGCAGATTTCAGGGGCTATCAGAGCTCGTCTTATTTGCTCCTCCGCGAACCGGCCTCGCCCGTCATTTTATTCCCCTGTCGTGTGGTCCATGGGTGTAGATCCAATTTTGTGTCCGATCCTTTGGATCTACGTCGGGTTCATAGTGCGGGCGACGGTCGGCGAGTGGAGCAGGTCTCTGTTGCATTGGCCGGTTTTGAGGAGCTTGGCGTCTCTCGCGGGATTTTGGGGTTCGTTTGATTAGCTGTTTGGCTCAATCGCCGTCGTCAGTCCGAGTCTGCTGCACCGGCGGTTTGGGGTCTTATGGAGGATGGTCCTCCGCAGTCATCTTGGTGTGGCGAGGAGGTCGTCTTCTTGGTCTCCATCTGTCTCCGTTTCTTTTGGTGGCTTCCGGCGGGAATCTGGTCAAGCGAGTTGGTGTCGGTTCTTTGGGTTCGTGTGTTGTGACAGGGACTGGAGGCATCTCGTTCTCACTCCCATCTCCTCCCGAGTTTGGTGAGTCTGGCTAATTCGATTTTTTGCTGATTGGTGAATCGGATCGGCTCGGGTCTCGGCTAGTGCTGTTGGTCGGGATGGGGATGAGTGTTCTCTGCGGTGGTAGTCAGGGTTGGCTTCGGAAGGGTTTAGGGCTTGGGTCCTCGTTTTAGCCAGGCCTTGGCCAGTGGTGACCGAGGTTCATGTGCCTTGAATTCTTTTGTTGGCTCTGCTCTTCGGCGTTCCTGGATGGTCTTGCTGGGAGAGGGATTTATGTTTTTGTAAGTTTTGTTTGTTTAGGCGTTCCTAGTCTCTGTTTAGTTAAGTGTTTTTGGTTTGGGCTCTTTGCCTGAGTGTTATGTATTGTATTTTTGGTCTGGGCCGTTGGCCTCTGTGCTGATTCTCCCATGGGGGGCGATCTTATTCTCCCGAGGGGAGCGATCCTAATTGTGTTGGTGTCTTTTAGTTGTGTGTAGTAGGTTTTCTTTTTTAGCGTGACTAGCGAGGCTCTAGGCGGTCTTTCGATCCGTCCTCCCAGTTTTTAGTTCTTGGTTGTAATATTCAGCCTTTGGGCTGCTTTTTTGCACAGTTTTGCATTTTGATTTATATTACCTCTATCGTTTCGGCCAAAAAAAAATAAAAAAAAATCATGAGGATAATTTTGAAAATAGACAGATTATTATTTTTTTTTTCAAAATTGTCTTAGTCTCCATTAAATATAAAATAAATCTCATTTTATTTGTAAATTGATAAATCTACATAAAGCGTAGAATTTTATACCTACAAAATTTCTTTTTACAGTAACTAAAAAATAATAATAATTTTGAAATATTTTGTACTCACATTTATTAAAATAATAATAATAATTTTCACAGTAACTAAAAAATAATAATAATTTTGAAACTTCTGTACTCAAATTAATTAAAAGAATAATAATAATAATAATTTTGAATTTTTTTGTACTCAAATTACTCAAAAGAATAATAATAATAATTTTGAAATATTCTATACTCAAATTTCAGGTACGGTACTGTCGTCATAATTTTCACCATCATATCAATATTTATTTTATTTATATACTAGGTAAATTTTCTTTCAAAACTTTATAAAGTATTTATTTAGGCTTATAAAATTTTATCATGTCATGTTCAGAAAACATATTTTATACAAATGTAAACTTTAATGTTTTTTGATATATTTTCTTAACAAAATAGTTTAGAAAAGTTGTAGGTGACTTCACATATCTTAATAATAATATAAAAAATTTTAGATAAATTTACGTATATTAATATAATATTTTAAGAGTTTTTAATTGTTTAAATATACAAATTTTATGTTCTCTTGACCAAGCTAATTTTATAGCGTTTATAATAACTGATATACCGTAAACTATATGACATGTTAACCCCACATCATTAATTTGTAATTATTATTTAATATCGTTTACCTTCATCTTTAATTTATAATATTTTTTCTTGCTCTTTTAAGAGAGGATCAATAGTGGTTCATCACTTCTTTCATTGGGTGACTCGAACTCGGTACCTATTTATAATTATTAGTTAATATTGTTTACCCGTGCATCGCACGGGATACACACTAGTTAGGGAGAGAGAGAGAGAGAGAGAACTTTTATTTACTTAAAATTGGTGGGAGAGAGAGAGAGAGAGACGGGTATGTTTGAAACAATTAATTGAGGAGTGGGGCCCACTGTTAGATATTTGGTGTAATGGTGTGTGAATAAATATCTATAATACCTTAATGAATGTAGAAACGCTGATTTTTTTAACTGTTGGATGATATGATCTAATGGCTAAGATTTATTTTTATTTCTTTCATTGAACACTATTCTCATTGGAGCGCGACCATATATATATACACACACACACACACATATATATATATAGCACATGTAAATGTAATTATTTATAAACATGTTTTCTTTACAAAGTAGTTTAGAAAAATCTTTAATGCATATGTAAATTTAATTATTGTTAGACATGTTTTTGTTTTACCAAAATAGTTTAGAAAAGTTATGTGACTTCATATATTTCAAAAATAATGTAGAAAATTTTAGATTCTTATACATATATCAATATAATATATTAGATGTTTTTAATATTTTAAATATACAAAATTGATTTTCTCTTATACAAGATAATTTACATTGTTTAACCACACATCTTTAATTTATTAAATTTTATTTTATATTATTTACCTTTATCTTTAATATATAATTATTCTTTTTTTTTTCTTTAAAAAGATGATCAATAGTAGTTCTCTTTTTTCATTGGGTGACTCAAACTCGAGACCTATTTATAACTATTATATAATATTGTTCCCCCTGCATCGCACGGACTTCACACTAGTTCTTATAATGTTAATTATTTAACATAATTATACTAATAAAAATAATATTAAGTACAATGAATTTGTAATCCATTCATTTTTTTTGTAAAATCATTTCTCATTTTATATTGGTATCGATAAATCAATATAGGAAGTTACTTGTTGGCTAGCTGCACATTGCCCCTCTCTCTTATCTCTCCACCATATATGTCTAAGAAAGAAATGGATGAAGATGATCAAACTTCAGAATTCCTCTATTTCGGTGTACTTCATACTTTTGACCACTTTGAATCTAGTCGAATTAATTCCTCAAGTTTGTGCTAGCTACATAAACAACTACCTTCTTTTTTGTAGCCAGGCACGGTATCCGGAGCTATGTCTCGACTAATCCGTTGGTCGACCCGGGTCGCACACATGGCAGTGGTGGGTGAGTCTCCCAACAAGGGTTTTCTGCATCCACAAGAACTCGAACCCGAGACATTGCTTAAGCGACATTAAACTACTTAACACTTGAGTCAACCGCTGTTGATACATAAACAACTACTTTGACATATAAATCAAGTTAATGGCTAAATTCTCTTAATTTACGAGTTTTCATGAAATGTGCGCACGAGTTTTCATCCGCTGAAAAAAATAACACTTGAAACTTTATCAACTTTTCATCTTAGGACAACACACTCCTAATTATTAATTAAGCACAACAACATTGAACTTCTTGCCGGTTGAAATACTTTTCATTTGCATCATTGTTCAAATTAAAATTGCTGGTAGAGATTCAAATTGGCTCATGCCTTTTACCTATGCCGGTGTTGCAAATCAACAACCCACTTGATGTAGGTAGGAATGTCGTAGGATGTCTATGTTTGGTAGACGATAAGCAAACTTATAGCTTTTTTTGTTAGCTTATAAGCTTCCTGTATTCAAATAAGTCTCGTTTGGTAGGACGGACATTTTTTTAGAAAGCTCGAGTTTATTTGATAAAGTTCATTAGGTAGTTTTTTCAAATAAGCTAGTTAGATTTTTTATTCCAGCTAGTTTATCAACTAATTTTACCACACACTTTTATCATATAAGCTAGTTTTTCAACTATAAGTCATAAGTTATAAACAATAAGCTAAAAATTATTGATAAGCTATCAACTAGCTTATCAGGTAGTTTCACCAAACATAACCGATGTCTCGCCAACGAATTGGTCAGCAGTCAGCAGTCGGGGTTGGGTCTTCAAAAGTCAACGCCATTTATGCAATTTCAAAATTAGACATAATAAAATTTAAAATATTGCAAAGACTGAACTAGGCCTGAAGGAGACACACATTGTTCTATTGGTGAGCATTGTGAGATTCAACCGGCGAGCCTATTCGGTTCGAATTTGGCAACTATGATTATACGTATTCTCTTTGGAGTATAAAAACATAAAATAGACTAGACACCCAAAAAACTAAATACATAAACATACAAATATCCCATTCATATGCATGTACATAAATATTGTCGTGTCAAGAAGAGTACAAAATATATGAGACATGTATTTTCCTTAGCCGTTTAATGTAACTAGTAAAGTGCACGTGCGATGCACGTGGTGTCGAATGATTTTCGTGGAGTAAGTTTGTAAAATTAATTAATTTATTTATTAAACATATCATTGCATAAATGAAGTAAAATATAGGAAAAATGAACTCATATGTGATTTTTTTATTTAGAATTAATGTAATGAAGTCCTCATATAAAAATAGTGAAATAACGTTTTACAAACCCCAACAAAAATATATATAAAAAAACAAATTCCTAGGAAAAAAACACAAATATTTTCTTTTATTTTAGTTTTAATGTTCTCATAAGAACATTCATAGTCGTTGGAGTCCAATACATCAGTACTATTGCAAAATTCCTCTTGATTAATTTGGCAAAACGCCTATTTTATTCAAACACTTAAAAAACATTCTGACCCAACATATAGTCAAACTTCATGATCGTATGATCTTTATAGCAAGGTACTTCTACTAACAAAGGATAAATACTATATGAAATAACTAACAGTGTCACTAAAATTGTTGAGAGTTTTTATCACTGTATAAACTACTACATTCCTCTATCTCTAGATATATTGGTGTCTACCCCATTGATGCATCGCCCCACAAGGTGGGAATAAATTTTATCTCCAAATAAAAGTTGACTTTCCAAAATCTTGGTTACATGTACTTCTCCCGAGGTGCTAAATTATTTTTTAAAATCATCATACATTACCTGTAAGTACCTCTAAAGTACTTGTACATATGTTCAAGCAGAATACATCAATGAGATTAAAAATATTTCTATAAAAAGTGACAACTTAATTCTAACATTCAAAACTGTTTTGATACTCCTACATTTCATTTTCTGTGTTATTTATCTAGAATATAGACGAACAATATAATC
>CACSLK010008332.1:1981143-1994857 GCA_902706635.1 Striga hermonthica | reverse complement strand
CGATCGAGGGAAATATCGGGGCTACTCCCACGGGAACGTGTCGGATTCGAGGGCGAATCCTGCTCAACCGGGGGAGAATGATGCAGAATATTATTAGTATTATTATTATTATTATTTATTTATATTTAGTGACTTGGTGGACAAGATAGACTTTAGGGTTTGGGTGTCTTATTTAAAGACCTCTCTTATTTGTTATTGAGGAGGTGAATATTTGAATGAAAAACTATCGTGTTCCTTTGAGAGAGTATCTCATTCTTTGAGTATCGAGAGAGTATCTCGCATATCTCGTCCCACTCGTACGCTTTCGCTACATCACATTGTCCGACGATGGTGACTTGTCCGAGAAGGAGAGTGGGTCACGAGAAAAGGAAATTTCACGTCTTGAAGCAAACCATAAGTTTGACAAGGACAAGGACGACTAATTTCCAACTAGAGATTGGAATATTGAGTAGTGGCCATAATAGTTGGATATTGTTTCTTTGTATATTTGGCTTTAATTATGCATGTGCTTAAATAATTAATTTGTTTCTTTATGTACAAGAATAATTAATTATGGTGGGAACATGCTTAGAAAAGTCTCTTAATTAAATATATACTAAGTATTTAATAGAAATAAATAAATTCTACAACCTCTATTCTCGGTTTGTTGTGAGGTAATTAAATTTTCACGTTGGCATTAGAACGTTTCTTCCTATCATATTAAATTAATTACAGTTCATTGGGAAAAACTTACTACAGGATGATAGTAAAAAAAGGTATTGCAAAAACTTACATACCTCTCCGTTAGAGGGAATATAATTTTTGTAATGAACTTATTACCAAGTAATGGGTCGCCCTTAGAGTATATTTAATAGTGACCTCCTCATTGAAATAGCTACTGTTACTTGCACTAGGCAAAAGTGGACTGACTATTAATTATGTGTTGAGATTTTTTTAAAGGTGTACATTGACAATTAATGGGATAAAATTCTCTTTTTACAAATGCAAATACCCATATATGTCCATCCTATCATGGCATGCGGGATTTCTTGTATAGTTGTTAAGGTATCAATATTTAATAAACCCAAAGACTTGACTAGGAATTATTTTACATAATCTCGTGAATTTAGAATGTATTTCAATCTATTGTGTGTCATTATCAAAGAAAACAAACTTATTTGTCCCAAATATATTGACTGAACTTAGATATTGTGTTAACGAGATGATGCACTGGAAAAAGCATGCTAAGTGGAAAAAAGTTGACGAGATGATGCACTGTTATATTCCAACATCTATATCAAATGTGCTGCATCATCAACATCAGTTTATGGGTTCTGCTTATGACATGCTTTTCAATTTCAAGAAACTATGTGGCCATCAATCGAGGGCTTCCAGATAGGGCACCATGAGGATTCTGATGAATATGTGTATGGCTAAGGGCACTCTCGTAAAGGATCACGTCCTCGTGCTAATGGCACAACTCAATAAGCTGGAGGTTCTCGGAGCAGACATTAAGGGAGAAACCTAGGTCGATATCATGATCCAATTTCTATTGAAGAGTTTTGAGCATGTCTTCTGGAACTACAACATGAATAAGATGTCATTGTCTCTTGCAGAGCTTCTCCTTGAATTGAATAGCTTTCAGTCGAGTGGCTATCGCTCCTTGAGGATGGAACTGACATACTTAATCTAAATGCGTCACACCCCTTCAAAAAACATCGACAGCAAGGAACGAAGTCAAAAAATATCTAAAATATAGGAGAGGGTGCACATTATTCGGTGGAGGGACTGTTTTTTCATAATGCCCAAGTGTTGATTGCCCAGTGGGTTGAGCCTCCTCTTCTAGGCAATAAAGGTAGAAAGAAAAATAACTCTACAGGTAAGGCGAAGGTACATGTGTCGGGGGATGCACCATCACGGAATTCTCCACGAGTGGCGAAGAACTAAGGGCAAGTGCTACCTGTGCAAGAAGAGATGACACTGGAAGACCAATTGCCTCTCATTAAGAAGAGAAACAAAGGTAAATTTCTTTCATTAGTCATTAAAACATGTTTAGTAGTGTTATATACCAATAACTAGTGTGTAGATACAAGAGACACTTATCATGTTTGCAATTCATTAGAGAGATTATAATAAACCAGAAGACATGGGGAAAGAGAAGTTACCGTCTACACGTGAAACACCAGTGATGTGTCAACTATTGCAATTAGAGACACTTATCTTTATTTTAACTTGGATATGTTTTCAGTTTGAATAATTGTTTTTATGTTTCTTGATTTTGGAAGAATTTGATTTTCAGTTCTAGATTGTTTGAAAATCGATATTCTGCAGTAATTAATAATGAAGTTGTTATTCATTATGGTAAGAAGATTGATGCTGGTTCATTAGATAAAAATTTATATGTTCTAAAACAAAAGTCTCCCGCATTGAAATGTAAGAAAACTCATATTCGTCATCTAATCACAATAAGAGAAAAGTACCTTTGAAAATAAATGAAACATATCTTTATCATCTTAGACTTGGTTACATTAACCTGAGAAGGATTCAAATGTTGATAGACAACGGGTCCTTGGGGGTCGTTAGAAGTCTAGGCTTGGCCAATATGTGAGTCATGCTTAGAAAGTAAAATGACTAAACGACCTTTCGAGACTAAGGGGCATAAACCAAGGACTTCTTAGTATTGATTCATTATGATTTGTGTGGGCCTATGTAGGTCCGGGAGAGAGATTAGGTTTTGAGTATTTTGTGACCTTCATTGATGAGTATTCGAGATATGTATACATTTATCCATTGCATTACAAGTCTGAATGCTTCAAAAAAATTAAAGAATATATGACAATTGTGGAGAAGCAACTAGGTAAAAGTATCAAGTTGCTGCGATCAGATCGCATTGGAGAATACCTTCTGGAAACGTTTAGGAACTACTTATCAGAAAACGAGAATGAATTCGAGTTATCTGCGCGAGGTAAGCCCCAACAGAACAGTGTGACAGAATAAATGAATAAGACTTTTATGAAAATAATTAGGGCAATGATGATTTATATCGATTTACCATATTCATTTTGAGGATATGTTCTAGAAACAACGACTCACATTCTTAATGTCGTACTTTCTAAATTATGGTTCGGGCGCACGCCCAGTATGAAATGCATTCGTATATGGGGTATCCCAATACATGTTGGGACTCATGAAGATCTCAGGATATAAAAGTCAGGAATAAAAAAATCAACAATACCTATGCACAGCGGATCTAGAGGTGTAATGTTGAAACCTTACGATATAATAATTCCAGACTCTGAGTTGTTGTAGATTTTCACTATAAAAGATCGTCCGAACTCTCTAAATCTGTTGAGTAGCCAGACTAATGCCTAGTCGTATGTCTCAGGGTTGTCGCTTCATCACGTGGTCTCGTCGGGTGCAGCGTACAGGATTTTTACGGTCACCGGAGAGGAGACGCTAGCCGTTCGCAGGCTACATATGGGCGTGATGGGTCGTTGGTTGCGTCCTGTTTGTGCGCGGTGGTCGTCAAGTTGCATCTTGGCTCATCGGTGCGCGTGGACTAGTCATGTACGGCTGGTCTCTGGGGACGCCTGGTCACGTGGGGCTGGACGTGGTTAGTGTCCGAAATCTAAGTTGCCTGGGGACTTCTGCTATATTACCCAACACCTCCTTGATTTTCTCGGTTGAGAAATAAACTCGAAGATAAAGCTCGGGGGTACTAGCGCCGACCGTTTTGTGCATGAGGCGTGTTTATGAAGTGCCTAATCCCTATAAGCTTAGTGGTGTATTTATAGAACTATAGCAGTGACCCTAAAGAGGTGATGATGTGGGCTTCTTAATTCATTGGGCCTAAATGTGGCCGATCCCACTCCGCTCAATAACTTAAATAATATTTCAGTCGACTAACAAAACATTTTGCACTCCCTTATCATCCTCGAATAATTACTCGAATTACTTTTTTCACGTTTAAGATAAAATTTATCTCAATTAATTCGATTACTGGAAATCAAGAATTAATTGACATCTTGAACCGAAGCTAGTACCACTCAAATCCTTATTATTATGTCGGAAGTTAATCCACCTGTAAGGTTTTATATACTAATCCTTCATGAGCCACTTCGGGGACATCATTAAACTAACGCACATGGTGGCAGTAAAAGTTCTAACAATACATATTGTATTTCAATACTCCCATGACAACCATAGACATACTGAATGGATTTGTTTCTGTTTTGTCTCTGTCTTTGGGTCTTGGTAATTCTGATTTATATGCAAATTTTGCTCAAATGACTTTAAATCTGATTTCATCTCGAGTTCCACGTACTACTCTCACTCGCGATATTTGAAATATTATGGGTACGGAAAAACTAATTTTGGCGCAAACTCTTGAAGTCTTAAACCAAAGAATTTCTATTTGTTTTGACATTAGGTCCAATCATTAGAAAGATAATTATTACATGTGAACTACTTGTCATTGGGTAGATGATAGTTTTACAATACAAAAACGTTTAATGATTATACTGGATTTAATAACAATCTTACTACATTTAATATCGCTCGTTTGATATTCATGTATTTCAGATATTTATATGATTGGCAAAAACACTTTTATTTAGTAATGCTAGTGCTAATACTTCTTTAAATGAAAAAGAATTTTTTTTACTTTTGTGTTAATATATTAGGTGTATGTGTCATGCCCTTAGTCTTTATGTTCAAGAGGGTTATCATTGATATGGGATACCATATCGGGTCGACTTGACCCGAGACGAATTCCAATCAAACAGTGTGCACATGCATGTCGTTCAGAGTTTGAGGAAGCAATAGGTCGACGAAACATCAGGTTAATGGTGACTCCACTAGCAAGGAGGCTCGTCAAAAAGTCGAGCTAGGGTCCTAGAATGGCCTGGTAGAAACTCGACTTGGGGGTATACAAGTCGATAGATCAACCTGAGATACAGAGTGCACGACTACAACGAAGAGGCAATCTAGTTCAAGGGAGGTTAAGTCAGTCTTATGATTAGGCCGTCTAAAAAACAAACTAATGGTAAAAAGGATTACAATTAAGATAAGAACTACAAGTGCATTGAGCCACGTGGCCCAAGAGAACCGGGTAGTTTGGGCATCCAAGCAGTACGAATGGGTAGCGGGGGCACTTGGGCAGTCCATTCGGGCAACATTGTGCAACAAGATAATATTCCTATATAAAGGGATGAGGTATGATTATCCAAACTCTACACAAAATTGCTTACATACAGAATTTTATTGTTACCGTTATCATCTTCTTCATACATTTCTGACTATATTGTTGGAGGCTCTACGCCAGGACTAATCCCTATGTTGTTTTTCAGGCCTTCGAATCGGATGTGATTAGATCTGAAGTCGTTCAAGCCGGTCGAGGTTGTTTTGCACACCAATCCTGTTTTTAAAGAGTAGGTCACGCTCATGCCCATTAGGGAGGCCGTTACTTACATCATCACCCTTAAGAAATGAAAAAATGGAAAAATTATTGTAAATATCATGTTTGTTTATAAAAATTTTAAAAAATTTCCAACAGTTTAACTCAGTCACCTTCTTTAACTCAACTTTAACTCAACACCACTATCGTCAATATTATCAATATAATTAAATAATATCAATCATTCATTCATACATACCACATGAACCTTAATTCACTATTCATCTACTCACATAATTTTAACTAACCATCACATCACAACTTCTCTCTCCTACTTTTACATCAATTTAATTTTAATCATTTTATTTTAAATATTATTTTAATAAATCCACTAACAAACTAACCATACCACCTTTTCAAATTTAACCAAACTAAACCAAAAAATCCAAACAAACTCAAAAAAGTTCATAAACAAACATGCTCGTTTTTATAACTAAAAATTCAAATCGGAAGTTCCTACCCGATGAAACTCAACTTATAAAATATTAGCAGAAACATTTTAATGGGTTGTTCAATTAGAGAAATTTTTTAGGAGTCCTAAACGTAAGAATTGTGATGTCACTGTTACTCTCAGTGATTGGTTTAGTTATCAAACCTTCTGAAATTTTAGGAACATTTCAAACTGCTACTAACATACTATATAGTGTTTACTATCAACTTGTGTTAAGTCAATGTGTAGCAGTAATGTGAAGTTTTAGAGCTATTTATGTTATGGATCCTGACATACACAACGAACTTGCAAGAGATATGTTATAAAAATGGCTAAAATATTATTTTTTTTTCATTCTTGATACATTTTTTGGTTCCATGTTTGTTAGATTCGTCACTACGTGAAAGTGGCTTGCTCAAACAACACACATTTATTATTTTATGTATCACCTCCACTTTCCAATAATATCCCGGTTGTAAGTGAGAAACCTAACCGATGGTTGTTCATCGAGCAAACAAAAGTTTTTTTGTATGAATTATTTAGGGAAACAACAATCGACTCAGGAAAAATCCGACATCATTTTCTTCTCATGCTTTTAGTTCTTCTTCTTATGGACAACAAAGGACAAACGACGCATCATGTCCCAAACTCTGACGACTGCTGAGACTCAAATTTTAATCCCTACCATAATGCTATGATCCAAAGGGCAAAGGAGACTGTATAAGTAAGCTTGATCACTGCTTCCTTTTGAATTTTATACTAACGATTGCTCGTGAACCTGTTGAGCAACTCAAATTCGACGATATGTGGTAAAAAATGAGTACCATCTATCCTAATCCATGCTTGACGACCAAGGAGGATTTTTCTGTCCCGACCTCAATAATAGCAGTTGAATAAGCATTTAGTGAGGGAGGATACACAATGGACGTATGACACTGAAGGTTGATGCCACAAAACATGTGGACTCAAATACTGCTGAATGATTGGAAGAAGACCGAGCGAATGATGCAAACAGCCTTGCTAACTATCGAATAAGATGAAGAAGAATAAGACTCATTTGATTTTACTAATACGAATGGAACCACCGGAACCGAAGATGACAATGAGACATACGATTACTAGAGTGTCGGTTCAACAACACATCATGGCATCTACTTTCATCAAAGTAAGTAAAGCAAGAGAACTACGAGGACCTTCATTTATAAGGTAAATGACACATACACTGCTTAACTGATATATGATAAGTTAATATATTATTTTTTAATCATCAACTTAATTGATATGTCAACTAAGCTCAAACCCAATTTTTTTAACCACCTCTATTTTTTTTAAAGCGTCCCAGGATTAGTTCAGCTCTAAAAGCGACTGGTTCAAGGCTTCTTGACTGGGCCGATTCCGGGCCCCTAAAAAATTCTTCCTGGAACTGAGTTTTGGCCATGTCTTATAAAAGCTCATACACTTTAATTGACCTCATATCTAAATCCGTCGTGGATTTGAGTTTCAAGCCATCACAACCCACACACAAATATGTAGTGGAATTGCCAAAAATTGTGTGCTCCGTTATAATTTGTGTGCTGCTCTTTAAAACGAGCCTACCCACTTATCAGCTTCCATTGAATTAATGAAGTGCCGAAAAAATTGACCGTTTGTGAGCCACTAAATCAGTTGACGTTGAGCTTATTTAACAAATTAGACTATGAGATGTACATAGCCACATGGAAGTGTTGGACATGGAATAAATTTTGAACGCTAGTTGTATTAATCCAGTTTATTCATTACGTCTAGATATAAAAACTATTATACTTTTTAAAATAATATTAATATTACTAAAATAATATTAATATTATTAAAATATTTAATAAATAAGTACATATTTTTATTCACTAAAATATATTGAACCATTCAGCAACTAGTCAACTACATGTTCCATAAGAATTTGAGACTTCCGAGCAACATTTGGGTAAAGCGGTAGGGTGGGTTTTGTTTATAAATTTATATAATTCATATCATATTTCATACTCAAAATTTAATCTAATTTTAACTCAATTTCATTATTTTTTATATTATTAATAGAATTAAATAATAACAAACTATCATTCTTATATATCATATCAATTTTAATTCATTATTCCTCGACTCATCTAATCATAACTTCACATCATCTCTTTCCTATTTTCACATCAAATTAATTTTAATTATTTTATTTTAAATATTATTTTAATATAACCTCAAAATTTCACTAACAACTAACCATACAAACTTTTTTCAGAATTGGCTCTGATTAAAAAAAGAAACTCATTTTCATCTGATATATTTGTATACTAGTATGCCCTAAATTTTAAATTTGAGAACACCGCTGATGAATCTACTGAAAGTCCTTGTATCACAAATCTGATATATATTTTCTTCCTCTCGAGGGGAAACCATACTCTATTTTCAGGGTCGGCCCTGGGGCAGGGCAGGCCGGGCGACCGCCCAGGCCCTTGTAACCCCAGGGCCACTATTATATATTTTTAAATATATGTATACATATATATATATATATATTAATTATATAATAAAATATTAAATGCAAATTAATCTAAAACTTAAATTTTCTTTTATCTTTACATATGACTTTTCATATTTCTCCACTTTACATATTTCATGACAAAATTAATTAGTAATTATCATTAGTGAAATTAATAACTTTCTACATATTTTCTCTTATTCCTTTATTGTTTTGTTTAAATTTTCTCTTCTTGCTTGAATAAAAAAAATATTATTTTATGATTGAAAATTCAATTATGTTAGTGATAGTTAACAAAAGAGTTAAGTGAAGTCAACTCATTTTTCGACGAGTTTTAATTTATGTTTGTTATTTATTTTTGTTAAGCATAAAACCCTTTCCAATAAACCTATATAATTTTAATGAGTATTGTGTACTCCACTGACGAAAATTTTGGAGCTTTGACTGATTATTATTATTATTATTTTTTTTTTTTTGAAAAGGATTGCCTCTTTTATTTTCATTTGTGATTTTTAAAAATTTTCTCATATTAATTTATAAATTTTAGCAATAATTTACAAATTTTGGCTATATATTTATTTTAAATTTCACTGCTTTTATTATGGTGAATAACACTATAGATTGTTTCTTTTATTAACATAAAAAAATTGTACCTTTTTTTGAATGAAAAGTATTTCTTCCTTTCTTTTCATTTGAGAGTCTTAAGAAATTTATCAAATTTATTTATAAATTTTAGCTATACTTTTTTTTTATTAAATTTCATTGTTCTTATTATGGCGAGTTACAATATGTATTTATTTATTAACAAAAAAAAAAGCATCATTTAGCATTTTTTTTTTTCCATAACCTTATAACATTGACCAGCTCTAACTATTTTAGTTGTCTTGTTATATATGGAAAGCAAGTTTAGTATGAGGAAATTACATTAATGAAAAAGGAAAAGAAAAAGTAATACACATAACCAAACGGTAAGAACAGTCCCCTCTATATTCTTAATGGGGGGACTCTATATTCTTAATGGTGATTTCTATGCATACTGTAGATATAAAAAAATTATTATTTTATTAATTAATTTATTTATATATTTTTTTTAATATGAATTCAAAATAAATAAGGTATATGGTTAATAAAGTAAATATTTTTTATCCACCAAGTCAAACATTTGGATAAATAAATAGATTATGTCAAATCATGAATGAACATCAAATTAACGTCTTCTTTCCCAAGACTCTTTTCCCTACACTTATAAATAGAGACTCTCATGAAAGCCAATTATTACACCTTATAAGTCAAGGTCTTAAGTCAAAGAAATCTCAATAACTCTCTTGAAGATTTGAAGACGTTCTGGAAGAACCAAAGCATTTAAGTTGAATATCGACTTTTTACCCACAACCAAGCATTTGAACTGCTGAAGTACGTTCAAAGAAGAAGAAGGTCGTGAAGAAGGAAAAAAGAAAGCAACCCTCCTCCAAAAAATAAATAGGTTCACTCGTGATAAAGTCGAGATTGCCCTTGCATTCTTGAATAAAAATTATGATTGGTTCATGTAGTCTAGGTATTTATTTTCGTTACTATTATTATTATTATTACCCTTATTTGCATTATTTAGATGGTAGGTGAATATTTATTTGTTTTTTCTTATCCTTATCATGGTACACAAGTGACATAATCTAGGTTTTGCTAAGATTTTTATTCAAGAAGACCACTCTTCTTTTGGGGAGGCCGATCAATTTGAATGAAAAATATATCAATTAAGAGTTTTCTCTTGTTCTTATCTCATTCGTTACTTTGCGTTACATCAATTACGTTGTGTTACATATGTTGGTATCCAGAGACCAGAACTGTCTAAGATGCGTCGAAGAGGACCGAGGCCGCACACGAAAGGCGTGACACCGCCATTGAGTTATCGGGTCGACAAGTCGTGGAGACCACCGCTGGTTTTGGATGACAAATAGATCTCATGGGATGTCAGATTGTGGACTTTGTCGCAGGGTTCGACGAGGTGCGTCTCGCCGGCCATTCCAGAGTCTTTTGGCGTCAACATTCCAGAGTACTCCAGTGGCTTGGATGCATCAGAGTTCCTTGATTGGATGGTAGCAGCCGGGTCCGTCCTCGACTATAAAGAGGTGTCGAACGACCGAACGACGTGTAGCTTCGATCAAACTCGTTTGCGCGGCTAGGCCGTCGCTTGGTAGCAACATCATAAGGGCTCGCAGCACCGACTTGGGAAACCGAAAGTTATGTTTTGGGTGAAGTTGTAGAAGCACATAGAACGTGAGTTCCTTCCATTTAATTATGTTCATACCATTTATCTACGTTTATTTGCGACAAGAATCACGCCCAACGGACGATTACACCAAGGAGTTTTATCGCCTTCTTACACAGGTCGATGTGTGCGAGATGACCGAACAACTCGTTTCTTATTATATCGATGGGTTTCCATTTCTGTTTTAGGATACACTGAACTTGTCGTATTCAATTTCAGTGTATCACCGTGCCCTTGTTGTCGAGTAGCAACTCACACGATGGGACATACCATCTTTCATCCCAACAATGCGAGCAGGTGCTGTAGGCGGGTTACCCGCACCAGGGGCTGCAACAAGTCAGACGATAGGTTTGCACAGTCCCTATGAGTTCGGCTGTGCTCGGGGCTACAGCTTTTTTAGGGTCGGTGAAACACGCGGTGTAAGGTTTTCGTGCTCCATTAGCTGCAACAGGTACGGAGACAATGCCCTAGCCAAGAGATTAATCTCATTGCTTCTCGTGCGGCGAGACCAGGCACCGATAGACGACATGCCCTCAGTTTAGCAGTTCACGTGCAATGTTCTTCAGGGATGTCGGCGAACCAGGCGTTGACACTTACGATGAATCTCTGACGGTCTTTGACGAAGAGCTTTCAGAAGAAATTTATGCGGTGAGATGGGCCACGTGGCGCCATAGGCATCTAACGGGGACGCTATCAAGCGATACCATATTTTGAGTCCACATCCATGGATGGCAAGAGGGTTTGACGCTTTATTATAGATTCAAGCTCGTGTGAGAATGTGATTTTGTTGGAGGCCGTAGAGAAACTTCGCCTATCAATAGAGCTACATTCGCACCCATACACTCTTGCATGGATTTAGTGTAGGAATGGAATCACTATGGACTGTCGCGTTCTGCTCTCATTTTCTATTGGGACCATATATACCAATTCAGCATGGTGTGACGTGGTTCCTAGTGATGCGTGCAACATACTATTGGGTCGTCTGTGGCAATTTGATCATTCAATTGTGCATAACAATCACCAGAACACATACAACTTTCTTTAAGGGTATTTGGATCGTCCTCCATCTATTCATCCTCAATCATTTTCTACGTCGGTGGCATCTCCGATGTTATGCCTTTCTCACGCAACATTTGTCCACGAAATGTGATGAGACTCCCGGATGATGAAGATGGGATTCGGCTGGATACGAGGGTGAATCCTTCTGAAGTGGGGGAGGGTGATAAAGACTAGATTTCCCTTGCATTCTTGAATAAACATTATCAATTGATTCCTTGAGTCTAGTTATTATTATTATTATTATTATTATTATTATTATTATTATTATTATTATTATTATTATTATTATTATTATTACCCTTATTTGCATTATTTAGGTGGTAGGTGAATATTTATTTATTTTCTCTTATCCTTGTCTTGGTAGGCGAGTTAAGTAATCTAGGGTTTGGTAGGATTTTTATTTAAAAATGCATCACTTCTTTTCTAGGGAGGCCGATCAATTCGAATAAAAAATATACCAGTTGAGAGTTTTCTCTTGTTCATTCCCATTCGTTATGCTGCGCTACATTAGTTTCGTTGGGCTATATCAACTTGTCTAGAAATAAATCCAAGTATATTAACGAACTTCAAGCAACATCCAAGCGCATTCGTTGAGAAGTTCAAGCAAAATAGCATTTGATTCGAGAAAATTTTCAAGACCTCGATTCAACGTTATTCAAGTCCAACTCCAGCTTTGAAGATATCAAGCCCAAATCCAATAAGAAAAGAATCAGTGGATACATATGGAGATTGTACTCGCAAAATCGTTTGATATAAATAAAATTAAGTTGTAAAAAAGTTTTATGGTTTTAATAAAATTGATTATTACAATTTTTGCACGTCCGGTGGGACTTGAAATAAGATATTGCTAGACATACATGTCATATTGATCCAGGCCCACAATAGATACCATCTCTAAAACACAATAAAAGAAATGGATTCAACCAAGGGAGAATAACATAGTCCCCCTCAGGAGTCTTCATAGCTAAACTCAAACGACCAACACATAAATCCAAATCAAACAAAAAAGAACAATGTACAAAAGTTTTGGTTACAAATAAAGTATCTTCTATAATTAGATTAACATAAGTGCTAAAAGTTAAATAATTGTGCAATCTTTAAGCAATCCCTTGATCCCCCAAACAAGGGAATGATGTGCATCCATGTTCTATAGCTTGTTTCAAACCCCATCTGACTGTTAGCAGAGTAGCTTCATCTTGAGATGCTCCAAAATCCACAGAAGAAGACCAATAATGCAGGTTCTTTCCATCCACTTCAACTGAGCAACCCATAACAACCTTTGTCCAAGTAGAGAGATGGGAACTAACAGCAACAACTATCTGGCCTAACCCTTCAGAAAGTTTTTGTACTTGAGTTAAGTTGGTGACAATTTCTTCAGTTACCTCCCTAACCCCAAAACCACTTGCACTTAAATATTCCAACCATTCCATCCTTGCATATCCACCAAAACCTTCTCCAAAATCCACTCCTTACTGAACACCCAAGAACTTCAAGTGCTCCACAACCACCATATAATATAAGTAGATAGGTTGATTATGTCTTCAATACAAAAATCATGATAAATGTTGCAGATCTCAATCCACCACTTTATGAAAATTCATTCTCTTGTCACCTAGCCTATTATAGCTCAACCCACTCAACTTTAATCACCTCTCAGCTCTTGGAAAATCAAACATGATATGCTCCAAATCTTTCCTCACTTCCCCACGACTGTCACATATACCTTCTTTCTTAATGGCACTCTTCTGAGATTTAGTGCTCACAAATCCAAAGCATCTGTAACACCCCGCTCATCAGAGTTAATTTTTCTCAACTTATTTCGAAACATACTTATAACTTTTTCGAAATATTCTTAACTCGGAATGCTACTAAAACTTAACTTCTTTGAAAATTTGTTTTCTTAAACTCACAATCAAACTTTAATAAACTCACAACTGAATGCACAACTGAATGCACAACTGAAAGCACAACTGAAAGCACAACCGACACCACAACAGCTTGACTCACACCCTCGGC
>CACSLK010008332.1:1928924-1948762 GCA_902706635.1 Striga hermonthica | reverse complement strand
CACAAAGTCTACCCTCGAAGACCAAGGCTCCATCGGATGCGACTGCGAAACCACCAACTCTACCAGCTGCTGACAACTCCCTCATACGGCATAAGAATCGGTCATTCGGTTCCTCGGCGACTATCCTCTCTCGAAGAGTCGGTCCCACAACCAAAGAGGCCAATACGCCCCCGGCTGTCGAAGTCGACTCCACTGCCTCCAGCTATAATCGCTCGAACTCCCGAAGAAGAACATCCTGCCTGGTGAACAAGCAAGACAGCTGGCCATAACTCCTCCGACTAAGGGCATCGGCTACCACATTATCTTTCCCAGGGTGATAGCTAATGGTGCAGTCGTAGTCCTTGACCAACTCCAACCATCTACGCTGCCTCATGTTCAGCTCCTTCTAAGTGAATATGTACTTCAGGCTCTTGCGGTCGGTAAAGATCTCACACTTGCCTCCATAGAGATAGTGCCGCCAAATCTTCAAGGCGTGGACAACTGCAGCTAACTCGAGATCATGAGTGGGGTAGTTCTGCTCGTGAGGCTTCAGCTGCCTCGAAGCATAGGCCACGACTTTCCCCTGCTGCATAAGGACACATCCCAAACCCATCTTCGAAGCATCACTATTTGGTGAACTCCAAAGTAGGGTCGGGTATAGATAGGACAGGCGCGGTAGTGAGTCTCCTCTTCAACTCCTGGAAACTCTCCTCTCACTGAGAACTCCAATCGAACCTCACGGCCTTCTTCGTAAGGTTGGTCAGCGGCTGGGCTATCTTCGAGAAACCCTCGATAAATCTCCTGTAGTATCCTGCTAACCCCAGGAAACTACGAACATCCGCTGCGCTTCTCGGCGTATCCCATTTACTCACCGCATCAATCTTGCTGGGATCCACTTCAATGCCTCTCGCTGTCACAATGTAGCCAAGGAATGCCACGCGGTTCAGCCAGAATTCGCACTTCGAGAACTTAGCATACAACTTCTCGCAGCGAAGAGTCTCCAGCACAATCCTCAAATGCTCCTTGTGCTGATCGATATCTCGGGAATAGACCAGGATGTCGTCGATGAACACAATAACAAACTGGTCCAGGAAGGGATGAAATACCCTATTCATAAGGTCCATGAAAACGGCCAGGGCTTTGCTGAGTCCGAAAGGCATGACTACGAACTCATAGTGGCCATAGCGGGTACGGAAAGCAGTCTTAGAAATATCCAACTCTCTGATCTTCAGTTGATGATAGCCAGAACGCAAGTCAATATTTGAGAAGACGCTGGCTCCTCTCAGCTGATCGAAAAGGTCCTCAATACGGGGAAGGGGGTACTTATTCTTGACTGTAAGGGCATTCAACTCCCGATAGTCAATGCACATGCGCATAGATATGTCTTTCTTCTTCACGAATAGGACGGGCGCACCCCACGGCGAGACACTCGGACGAATAAAACCGAGCTTAAGCAACTCCTGGATCTGGGCCTTGAGCTCTTGAAGCTCCTTCGGCGCCATACGATAAGGGGCCTTAGAAACGGGGTCGGCTCCTGGAATTAGGTCAATAGTGAACTCCACCTGGCGGTCTGGCAGTCCTCTGGGTAAGTCATCAGGAAAGACGTCGAGGTACTCGCAAACAATAGATACTCTCTCGGGCACCCGCTCATCAACAACGTCGGATACCATGGAAACAAGATAGCCTTGACAGCTACCCTTGGAAAGGCTCTTCCTAGCTTGCATAGAAGAGATGAACAGAGGCACAGTCCTCGAACTCACCCCAAAGAACACAACGAGCTGATCAGAAACGGGATGGAGGGTGACTTTGCGCTCCTGGCACCGGATATCGGCTCGGTAACGGGTGAGCCAGTCCATGCCCAAGATCACGTCAAAGTCTCGCATATCAATTACATAGACGTCGGCCTCCAGAACATCCTCTGGTTGAGCCCCTTGAGAAATTTGTGGGCCTTCTTGGCATCGGTGTTCACTGCGTCGCCCGCAAAAAAGCACATGTGGGTGAAGGTACGGATATACTCGTCCACTGTGGAGCTGCCCTGCTGCAAGTGGTAGAACTCATGCTCCATCCTATCCCAAAAGCTCTGGGGAAGGAACTTGCTGCGCACCATCACTTTCATTTGCTCCCAAATAAGAGCATGAAGCTCCGCCTCTGGCCTCCGAGCCCAGTGGTCAATCCACCAGTCAGAGGCGTCCTCCTTCATCTGATAAGCTGCTAGGGACACTCGCTGACGGTCCGGGAGGGGGAGTACCGCAAAAATCTTATCCAGCTCTTTCATCCACTTCAGCACCGATGTGGGGTTCTCAGTCCCCGCAAAAGTGGGTGCATTCATCCTCTGAAACTGGACGATAAGCTGATTGAGGTCCATGGCCAGAGGGGCCTGGTGATGACGACAAGGCGGGGAAGGAGTCGGGGATGTCTGACGGTTACGGTTGTTGTTGCGAGTATTCATACTTCTACATTTAATAGGTCGAACAAAGTTTAGCACAAAAACAAACAAAATAATCAATATTTATAGAAGTCTAGAGTTTGCCAATAAACACTAGAGTTCGATTAAATCAAGGTGGATAGGTCCAAAGCCCCAAAAATAACAATTACACCACAAGTAGTTTCATTACCACATGTGTTCCATTTACATATCAAGTATTTTCATTAATACTTAAACAAACATACCTTAAGCAGCGCGGAGTGACGGAGACGAGTGGTCATAACACAAGGTCTAAACACATAATCACATATGTGCCAGTCTACAGGAACGCAGACTGGCTCTGATACAAAACTGTAACACCCCACTTTGATTTTACAGAAATTCCGGACTTTCCAAAAATCAGTACAAATTTTTTCGAGATCATTTTCGAAATTTAATGGGTGTTAAACAACATTTTTCATAACCCAAGTCTTATCTGGGCCCGCGAGGATTCATTACCCGGTTTTCACAAATGGTTTTCATTAACCAAAACATATCATATGAAACTTAATACTCAACATGAATAATCAAACCACATCATCATAACCAATAATCGAGGGTTCCACAAGTTTTCCAAAAACAAACAAGTCAAAAGTTTTGGAAACAGGTTTAAGCAAGTCTCAACATAAAGGTTCATAAAGTTTTATTTATTCAAACGGAAGAAATAAATGCATGACCGACCCACTCGCCTCTTCTCGTCACCCAGCTCCTGCTTAACCTGCATCGGTGAAGAGCAGGTGGGGATGAGCACAAGATGAAAAGCGTGCTCACCACTATGCACATATATCATCAATAATAATAATAATGTAAAGGAGGTATGGTTAAAGTATGAACATAAATCAATTATTCTGTCACGTCTCCTAATCACATCACAACATAATACCCACGTGTACACATCTTTCATTAGCCAAGGAAAGGGGATTCATTACCCTAACTCATGGGGGTACGTGCCATACGACAAGGCACGGCCTTTCATTAGGTCTTACGGAGACTTACCTCGCAGGTAACCGTATTACATCGACGGGGACAACCGTACCGACGGCCGAATCGGCTCACGCTGATAGGCTACATGGTTTACGTACATACTAAAATCATACCAATTCAACATTATAATAAACACATATGGCATAGAAAATTTTAAATTAAAACCCACCTGGATAGCTCGGTAGAAAATTTCACACAAGAGCAAGTACGTAGGATGAGGCTCGACTCCTCAAACACCTACATTTAAGCGAGATAATTTATCAATAATTTATCTCACTACTCAAATTTAACATAAAACCTATACTTAATGAAAATTAAGCCTTAAGGGTTTTAATCGAATTTTTCGTGGACTTGGAACTCTCTCATTTTGAAAAATAAGACTCGGAGGATAAAATTTAAAGTCTCGGGACTTAAATAATTTTTCCCAAAATTTTATCATTTTAAAAATATTTTTAAAATTGAAATCGGTACGAAAAAGGAGCTCCGGAACACAAAAATTGGCTTAAAATTCGAATTGGGCTACGCTGGGAGAGTATAAAGGCGCTGTTGGGCCGCTCCGGATTGGACCTGGCTAAAAAAAAAACTTGGGCTTCAAAGCTGAAAAGAGGTGTGGGCTGGAACAGGCTTCGCGGGCTTGGAATCGAGCTCGCGGGCCCTGACTGCTACAGACAACATTGGGCCGCGCGCGGGCCTTCTTCGGGCTGTACAGCCCGCGCGCCATACTGCTGGGGAGAGAATATATTTGGGCTGGAAAAAAAAATAAAAATTTTGCAGGGGCTGTGGTTCGAGCTCGTGACCACGAGCACGGAAGACGGCACAGACAGCCACCACACCACGAAGACTTAGACGCTAATTGCATGAAATTAAATTTCATTGGATGTAAAGAGAAACCTCCCATTTAGAGCAGACCAACTCGAACAGAAACAGAGACAGTGGAAGAAGCTCAATATAAATGCAACATAGGTTCGCTAGTGACCGAATTTGACGACGACACATCTAATGGCAACGGAATTCGAGATATTGTCAACAATAACATATTTTCCAAGTTCCGAAATATATTTTGAAATCGGGTTTAAAAAGTTTGATAACAAAACGACAAAAATAATACAAAACAAACGATGGGAATGCGAACGATCCAAACAACAAGACGAGGGCTCGAAACGACAAAACGAGACACCGAAATCACACGAAATCATCACAGCAGCATCGAGACTCAATTAATACGATAAACGAGAGTTCCGATAATCCACGTAAAATCACGAACATACAAACTAAATAACGAATCAAATAAATCAAACTCGAAAACCAACTAAACGATTCAACGAACGAACGAAAATGATTGCTATCATTCTGAATAGCAATAACTGAGGGGGTTAAGAAAGGTTACCCGTCTTCGAGAATTTCGGAAGGACGGGTTGGACGAACGGACCTCAAAAGCTCGAACGGTAACCTCGACGAACGGGACCGAGGTGGCTGTTCGTGATCAGAAAACGATGATGACTTCGATGGCGTACGAACTGATATTCTGAAACATGACTAACGGAGTTCTCCGGTGGTCTGAGTTTTTCTGGAAAAAGGCTGACGCCTGGCACTCTGCTCAGGGGTTCTGACTTCAAGCTTACGGTGGCTGTTGCAGGTTCGTGAACGGATGGGAAGACTCCTGGCTTGATGAAATTACTCGGAATTTGCTGCTAGCCGCCAGTTTCAATAGCAGACACGCCGGCCGGGAATTAAATCAGTCGACAGATTTTTCTTTTTTTTTTTTTAACTGCGAACAGAGATAGATGGATGGAGAGTAGTGAGGGAAATGAATTATTTGATGCTCTCGGCTAAGGTTTAAAAGGAACGAGGACGAGATAAGAGGAGAACGTGCGTCGTCCGTTGGAGGAAAGCTCTCGCGAGAGACTCGGTCTGGAGAAGATAAGAAATCTGATCGAAGCAGATTTGAACTTGGGCCCAAACAAAGATAATAAGAGCATTGGGCCAAATATAATCATACTTGGGCCAAAATTTAATTACATTGGGCTAGAAAATTAATCCCAATTGGGCCGAGAATAAAATACAAAGTAACAACAAGAATTTCCGTACGATCCGATTTAATAGAATATGGCCCGAAATAAATAAATAAAACCGGATTATGTATATTTATAATACACGTAATATATATTTATATAATAATAATAGGCATTTAAAACAATTAGACATTTAATCACAAATAAATATTTAATAATAATAATAATAATAATAATAATAATAATAATAATAATAATAATAATGCAAAATAAATAATCCCAATTATTCATAAACAAACGGGGCGTTACAGGAAGCATCCCAGGTGAGCCCATCGCGAGGAAGCCAGGGCATACACATTTGTTGATATTATTGTTTCTTTCCGTATACGTCTTCAGGTTTTCCAAATATCAATTTTGTAATGTTGGTGATATTTTTTACACATATACGTCAATCTATCTATAAGGTGGCTCTTTCCATTAATTTAAGCGTAACAAATGGGTCTTTCCATACCAATAAGATGAATGATGAAGCTGAAACAATGCAAATTATCGGCACTGAAATCTCGAATGATACATATGAACGAACTCCTTGCTTGAGGAAATTTATGATTTGGCAAATTATCCTAAAATTTTAATAAGAAAATCACATTTTCTAATTATTGTTCAACTGTCCAATAAACTAAATTTAGCGTTAGTATATTCTCTGTATTTTTTACATTTATTTTGTATATGTTAAAATCTAAATGCATATTTATCATCACATATTATGAGCTTATGTCCAATGATGACTAACATGATATATCTGATGATATCAACTTTGAACAAAAATTAAGATAGATAGCCTATTCATAAACAATTATAAAAAAACAAACAAACCAATTTTGTGTCGAACCTAAAATATTCCAATTATTATTTTAAAAAAAAAATATATATAGAAATTTTTAAGGAAAATTTTACATTTATTTACAGTCATATTTTAATTTATTTGATGTTCAACCTAATAATTGTTGTATATAACTTTTTGTTTTATTTGGAAAAAATTGTGAAATATGGAATATGAAATAAGAGGGGAGAGGGGAGAGAAATTAGATGGAATCATTAAATTATATTTATATCCATAAATTATTCAACTCACTATTAAGGAAGTTACATGATTAAAACTAAAGGTATAATTTATTAATATAGCTAGGAATATAAAATAACTATCTACATAAAATAGGAATGGAAAAGTTAAACTTGGAATAAAATATAATCTACAATATAGATGGAAATAAGAAAAATTCTCCAAGTGTGTGGGGAATTTTTTTTGTCGACAACAACCAGAATCCGCAGCCCAGGAGAAAAGCCCAACAAGGGAGCCCAGTTGAGTGAGGCCCAGTTTCCGCAGCCTTTGTGCAGCAGGCGTCTGGCCCGAGTCGGCCGTGCTCCTCACAACGAGTTACCCAATAATCAAACTCATAATGTTATATACAAAGAGTCTTTTAATAATATAATTTTTCGTGACGGCCATTTTATGACTGAATAATGTTCGCATGTATTAAACTCTCAAATATCCTAATGCATGTCAAATTATAATATTCTCTAAATTTATATACTCGTGCATCGCACGGGATACGCACTGGTTCATTGAAAATGATTGATACTTAAAAATAAGTGAGCGTGTGAGTTGTGAATGTGATATCCCAACTTACACTAACCTTTGGTTAAGTTAAAGGAGACATTTATGGGTATGTATGCTGAAGGATTGGTTTATAGTTTGTAGTAAACATTTTAGTTTATAAATAGATTAAATAATGCTAAACATGATTAAATTATAATTAGAGACTATTGAGACATTTACTAATTTGAGAATTTGTCAAATAAAATGTTAATATATGCATATATATACGCATATATATATAATAAATATGTATATATATATATAAACCAAGTCAATTTTTGTTATTACCTTGGCAATTATATTTATTACATATATTTATGAACTAGCCATTTTATTACATATGCTTGATGTACATATATATACATATATATATGTATATTTAAGATATTTATTTGAATCAATAAATAATATATTTCCAATTATTTAATAATATATTATACAAAATTGATAGACATATTAATAATGTTGAATGGGTTGAGATCAAATGGTAGTTCAATACATCTTGATGCCTATGTGTATATATATATATATATTTTTTTTGGTGTGTATATTTAAATGTTAACATATTACATGCAAATACGTGACATGTGCTAGTTAATCTTATCAAGTTTTCTGCTCTATCTAATAATTTGATCAAACTTATCAAGCCACGTAACAAAACCTAGAAGAGGACAATTAATAATATTAAAATATGAAAGGATATATACATAAATAGAGGATGTTGTTAATCACATAAATATAGCCATGACACGTGTTAGACATGAGGGATATTTTCATGTTTAAATTACATGTGTAGATAGTCCTCTAAGTGGCACCCATTTGAGGTTTAGTCTTCTCCGATGACCACTTTTGGATCGCGTCCCGTAAGTGGCAAAAAATCGTGATAAATGGTCTTGACACCGGCTAACGTGGGTAACTCTTACCGGCTTGATGAGTTGGATTTTTATTTCCATTTTTTTTTTATGCCACGTCGCGAAGAGTTGGATTTTTCTTTTCAATTTATATTTTTAATGCCACGTCGCCGAAGAGGTATATTGGAGGGAAAATCTAAGAGACACTTAGCAGAAAATCCCAAATTCTCGTCATTTTTCCTTTCTTAAACCCTACGAAACAATTTCCGACTTTCATTCTCAATCCCAATCCCAATCCCGATCCAAATTCTGCAAAAATTCAGTTGGATGAAGATCGTGAAGTAGAGGACAATGGCCAATCTAATGATGTTTAGGCCACCTGAACACTTCGACTTTGGACCACCTGATTATGGTAAGTTCTATATTGAAATTTTTGGAGTTTCAATTTCGTCTCCCACTTTCAAAACCCTAGGTGAAATGTTTATTGTCGTCTTCTATTTTGCAGTCCAATTTGACATAATCTATGTTTTTTTGTTTTGTTTTGTATTGTATATAGAGTCGAAAAGCCCACTCTTCACTTTATGTGTCCATTTTAGGGGATATTTTCATAGTAATGGTGAGGGAAAGAAGTACATCGGTGGGGCAGCTTACAAGTTCGACTTCGTCCAAGAAGAGCTGATGTCTTTAGAAGCACTTTACAGGCTGGCAATTAGAGAGAAAATGGAGGGGACCATTACTTACTGGGGGAAATCTGAGGTAGGTGTCATTACTGAAATAAAAAAGAATGAGGAATTAAATGTTTTCATTAAAGGAGCTATAAATGGTTATAGAGAGCTCTTTGTTTATTTTGATAATGGGGCTAAGTGCATCACATGTGATGAAGACTCTAACGATTGGGAGATAGATGATGAATCATTGGCAAATTATGATTATGAGGCTGAGTTGGGAGTTAAGGTTAGTGGGCAGTGTAAAAGAAAAGGAGTCTGAAGCTGAGGTTGGAGAGAAGGCTAGTGGGCAGTGTGAAAGAAAAGATTCCGAAGCTGAGGTTGGAGAGAAGGTTAGTAGGCAGTGTGAAAGAAGGGGCCCTAATCTTGAACCTGAATTGGGAGGTAAAGATGATGAGGGAGGTGGTAGTTTTGAGAGTGATAATAGTGAAGACCTTGACTTTGAGGTTAATTCTGAAGACTGTGATAATGAGGATGATGATATTATTTTCAATGAACACATAGACTCTGAGGTGGACTGGTGTGATCACAATACATCAATCCATGTTGGAGGTTCTGAAGAAGATGATGAATTAGGTGATGCAGATGTGGTGGAAAGTGAGGATGACTACTGCAGCGGGAAGGAGTCTGATGAGGAGGTGAACAAGGATGTTGCTCCTCTGTTCAATCCACTTCAATTGTACACTCCAAGGTTGAAGCTTGGAATGGTTTTCAGCACAAAGAAAGAAGTTAGGATGGCAGTTCACTCAGATGCAATTAGGGAAAAAAGAAATGTGAAAATACTAAGAATGACACCCTCAGATTGCATGCTAAGTGTGTTGAGCCTGAATGTGAATGGAGGTTGCATGCTGTAAAGGTTAATGATTCAAGTACATATAGAATCAGAGAATATGTCTCCAAACATTCTTGTCCAATGACCATGAATGTTAAAAATCTTAATTCAACTTGGTTAGCTGGGAGATATCTCCATAAGTTCCAGTCAGATCCTACAATAAAACCCCAAGGATTCAGAGTTGATTCTGTGCAAAGTCTAAGGTGTAATGTCACCCCATTTCACGCATGGAGGGCAAAAAAACTTTCTTTGGAGCAGCTTGAAAGAAGCATAGAGGAACAATACAAACTGTTGTGGGCATATGCAAATGAGGTCAGGAGATCTAACCCTGATTCAACTGTGCTAATTGGGCTGCACCAGGATCAAACATTTGAGAGGATTTATGTTTGTTTTGCTTCACTGAAGATGGGTTTTCTAAATGGGTGAAGAAGGGTTATTGGAGTGGATGGGTGTCATATAAAGAGTGCAGAAGGTTGAGTCATATTAACAGCTGTGGGTTTTGATCCAAACAACAGTATATTTCCTATTTGTTATGTTGTTGTTTAAATGGAAAATAGTGAATCATGGGGTTGGTTCTTGAGGTTATTGAAGGCTGATCTTGGAATTAACGATGATTATGAATGGTGCTTCATGTCAGACAAGCAAAAAGGTCTTATCCAAGCATTCAATGATGTGTTTCCAAATGCTGAACATTGGTTTTGTATTAGACATATGCAAGGTAACATGAGGAGAGCTGGTTTTCAAGGGCAATCATTCAAAATAGTTGTGTGGAGGGCAGGAAAGGCCATAACTGTGAATGATTTGGTAAGGAGGATGTCTGAGGTGAGACAACTAGATGAGAAGGCCTATGACTGGCTTAAAGACAAGCCTCCTGCCCAATGGAGTAGATCTCATTTCAGCACATTGGCTAAGTCAGACATATTGTTAGACAATCTTTGTGAGACCTTTAATGGGAACATTTTGGAGGCTAGACAGAAGCCTATTCTAACTATGCTGGAAATGATTCAGTTGTATTTGATAGAAAAAATGCAAAAGGTCAGGGAGAGGGCTAGTAAGAATTGGAAAAATAGTGTCATTTGCCCTAGGATTAATAAGATTGTGCAAGAAAACCAGCAGAACATTCCTAATTGCATCCCTATAAAAGCAAGTGACTTCAACTATCAGGTAAGCTGCAGCAATGGTTCCCAATTTTCTGTTGATTTATCCAATAAGACATGTGGTTGTAGGAAGTGGGATCTCACTGGAATTCCTTGTGTTCATGCCTTGTCTGCCATTAGATGTGGGGGTTTGAAATAAATGAGTTTGTTGATAGATGTTACTATCTGGATGCTTACAAATCTGTATATGCAAGCATCTTGATGCCAATGAATGGCAGAGATCAAAGGCCTATGTCCAATTTTATACCTGCCAAACCTCCCAATTTTGTGAGAGGGCCAGGTAGACCCACAACAGCTAGAAGTCTAGAACCTGATGAGGTTGCGCCAAAACAAAAGAAGAGGAGGAGAAGACAGAAATGTCTTAATCCCCACAAGATTCAAAGGCAAAAGAGTGTGATCACTTGTAGTAACTGCGGTGCAAAGGGTCATAAGAAAAAACATTGCAAAAGCGCATCCTTGGGAGAAAGGTCTAGCCAAACTGAAACTGAATTTCCTAGTCAGGGCCCAGAAGATAATCTCCCTATTACTCCACAGGTGATAATGAAAATGATATTTTCCTTATTTGTAGTCTATGTTTATTGTTATCCTTTGCATAATTTTTTTTCATAATTATATAGGTTCATGAGAATACAAGTGAATTTGCTAGTCAAGTCACTCAAGAAGAAACTATTCTCCCTTCTACTCCACAGGTGATAATGAAAATGATATTTTCTTTATTTGCAGTCTATGTTTATTCTTATCCTTTGCATAATTTTTTCACTTTTCATAATTATATAGGTTCAGCAGCATACAACATGTGAATTTTCTAGTCAAGTCACTCAAGAAGAAGCTATTCTACTTCCAACTCTACAGGTGATAATGATAGTGCATGTTATTTTCTTTATTTCGTTATATGTACTTAGTTACTTGCAATTTATAGGTTCCTAAGACCTCAATTCCCAATTCTAAGAAGCCATCAAATACAAATCAGGATATTGCTATCCAGGTAAAGTTAATGACATTATTCATCATTAATGAATGATTGAATAGAATATATATAGTGTACAAAAATTTATATTTATTTTTATTGTTTTTCAGGGTGGTGCATTGAATGATGCTACACAGGAACAACCTCCAACTATATGGGACCAACTTCAGTCCCAACAGAACAATGAGCCTGGTGGTGGATCTTCAGCATATAACATGAAGCCCTAGAAATATGTCACATTTTCAGACTTGAATGCATGTCTTGCTAAACAAAGTACAAAACTGGTACAGGGGAAGGGCAAAAGAAAGAAGAAGAATTGATGTAGAAACTAGAATTAGTGTTTTGATGAAGAAACATTTGGATGAAGAAACATTAATCAGTGTTTTGGTTATGTTATGGTTTGATGTTCTTCAGATCAGATTGTTTTTTTGGATTGGAACTGGAGTTGGCTCTGGTTAGCTTATGTTTTGGGATCTTAAACACTCAACTTTTGTGTTATAACTATGGCAATGGTGTTGGGATTCAACCTATGTTGGTTTTTTGGTTATTGATATGGTTTGATGATTAAGTGTGTTGACTATGGTATGATGGTTTAAACTGGTTATACTTATAGCAGTTTTATGATGTTTATGCCTATGGTTTGATGGTTTTATGTTGTAATGGTTCTATCTTATGCCTATGGTTTGATGGTTTTATGCTGTAATGGTTCTATCTTTGATGTTGTAGATTTGGGTTGTGATGTTGTATGTAGGCTAATCAAACACATTATAAGCATCATTGATCATATGTTAGCTTCTTACAAGAGAACCATAACTTTTTTTTTTCTTTGGTTGGAAACAAACTCACTGATGGAAATCCAAGACAAACTGATCCTTAAAGCTGCATTGATAACAATGTGGCAGGTGCATTGATCAAGAACATATCCTTACACATGGAACTTCAACAAGTACTTAAAATCCCCAAATTTAAATTGCTTCATCAAGTACTTGCTTAGACAAATCCAAAACATTTTAACAAAATACAAGTACAACAATGTGCCTGACTCATTAGACAAATCCTAAACACTTGAACAAAATAATTAAGCACCAAGAAATCATTAAGTACATCTTCAATTTGCGCCACTGATTCTCCAAAATCTCTACTTGTTTTATCAGAGTCTCCTTCTCTTCACGAAGGTTCCGGATCACATATACAGTACGTCGAGGTATTGGGAAATCTTCCCAAGCAAAAAAATCACAGCCTTCAATCTGAATTAGGGCAACAATTGTGTTTAACTTATAATAATTTTTTTTGAATTTTGAAAGAAGAAGAAAATAAACGGCAGAACATCGAGCTTGAGTAACTTGAGTACACAATAACAAAGAGTACCTCCCAATCTTCACACCTGTTGAATCGCCTACCCGGGTTTGCTTCAGTCCACGAGGTCCACAGCTTCGCTTTCTTCCCACAGCGACAGTTTGGAGAGACCCTTTGGCTACTGACCGACGAAGACATGGTAATTTGTGACTACAGAATTTGGATCATGGACGAAATCTGCAATTTTTTGCTAGGGTTTTCTCGAGCAGCAGATCGTGGATGAAGTCTCGTCGATTTTCCCTCCAATATAACTAGATCTCTTCAGCGACGTGGCATTAAAAAAAATTAAAAGAAAAATCCAACTCCTCGCGACGTGGCATAAAAAAAAAATGGAAAGAAAAATCCAGCTCATCAAGCCGGTAAGAGTTACACACGTTAGCCGGTGTCAGGACCATTTATCACGATTTTTGCCACTTACGGGACGCGATCCAAAAGTGGTCATCGGAGAGGACTAAACCTCAAATGGGTGCCACTTACAGGACTAAATCTCTAATTTTTCCTAGTTGTAACATGAATAAGTTTGGATAATTACCTGAAGGAATAAGATAAGCTTTAACAGTTTATTATCTAAACTTAGTTTTCCGTCTCACATCAAAATAATAGTAACTATCACCGCCTATTGCTTAGTATGAATAGGTTGATACCTACTTCATCATAGAAGAGATATTGAAGAAGCGAGTTTTAATAATAATATTAATATTAATATTAATAGGTATTTCTTTAATTAGAAAACCTTAAGTTTAGATAATTATTCAGCTATCAGGGATATTGTGGGGAAGAAATTTCTCGAGAGTCGTCTTGTAAGATCGGGTTGGAGGAACGGATTAATTTAAGACTTGAATTACTTTTAATCTACGGAGCTCAGGTAAGTACGAGTCCATCTACAACTACAATGCATAAACAGAGTATTGATCTACTCTATTATGTGAAGATTTATGTGCTTATGTGAAAAGTGTTTTTATGTGAATAAATGTTGATATATATTGATATCATTGAAAATAGCATACATTTCATGTTCACGTGCATGCATATCTTACAGTCAGATAAAATATCTCGCATGCACGACATAATGAGAAAAGAAAAAGTATTTTGTTAAGTAATTGGTCGCTGCTACGCACCGAGGTCAAGTGCCCCGTGAGATATTATATAAGGGCGTGTGAGACGTAAGGACTTGACTTATTAATATGTTATGCTCAGTGCCCCGTGAGACATTGCTTTAAGGCGTGTGAGACGTAAGGACTGAGCCATTCCAGTGCCCCGTGAGCCATTGCTTTAAGGCTTGGGAGACGACCAGGACTAGAATGTTATGATAATTGATGATAATGAGCTCATATCTGGTGCCTAGTAGTGAGGTCAAAGGGCCTAGAGAAAGAAATGTTTTTCATAAAGAAATGTTTTCACAACACGAGCATCTGTATTTCATGTTGTAGTGCATATCAATAGATGATTTTATTTCTTGACAAGCATGACTTGTACTTATTTAGCCATACCTCATATAGTTTATGCATTGTAGGTGATCTTGTTGATATCTGATGATTGACATGACTGGGTTGTTGGATCCGAAGAGCTTTAGTGATGTGTACATGGATGGCGACATGTTGGGCCAGCGAGTGAATTTATGTTAAGATAAATTTTCTTTCAATAAACCTAATGTAAAAGTTTCGTAAATAGTGTTTGGATCCTTTTCAGTATATATAAATAATACTATCCATGTTATGTTTACAAATAAATTTTAGTAAATATCCAAAATATAAGAATATTTAGTAGTAGAAGAGCGGTCGTGAAAGAGTGGTATCAGAGCCCAGGCTGCAGGTCCTGTAGACTGTCCATGTACACGACTCAGAGCTCATGGAGTACAACAGTGCCGGTAAGCTTTTGTTATTATTATTTTTTTTTGTCTTATACATGTTATTGGCTATGTATTATAAATATGGCAAGAACTAGGAACGACGGTAGTGGTGGTGCTAACAGAAGAGAAGGTGAAGGGACATATAACCCTCGAGACAACTGTGATGCAGTCATCGGATGATTGACTTAACTAGTAGAAAGACAATCCCATCAAATCCAACAACGAATGCAACAGAAAAATGCAAATGGATTTCCAAGAGGTGCCAAAAATCAAGGGTCATATCAGGCAGGACCAATCGAGATAGTTAGAGAAAGATTTCGAAAATTAAATCCATCTGTGTTCGAGGACGCTGCAGATCCAGTAGAGACGAAAGATTGGTTGAGAATGGTGGACAACATGTTTCAATATAGCAGAGTTTCTGAGGAGGAAAAAGTTTTGTGTGCCTCGTTTATGTTACGTGGTAGTGTCGGGCATTGGTGGGATACAATCAAGTGCATTGAAGATGTGACTACCATGACATGGGACCGATTTAAAGAGCTCTTAAGAAGATGAAAGATTTTATACAACTGAGGCGAGGTGGCATGACAATTGCAGACTACATCCGTAAATTTGAACAACTCTCGAGGTTTGCAGAACATATGGTCAGTACTGATGCCTTGAAAACAGAGCGGTTTCTTGAAGGATTAAAACCAAAACTCTATAGAGGCGTTTGCATGGCTGGAAGTCATGGGACAACATACTCACAAGTTGCCGAGCGAGCACTAATTGTTGAACAAGCTGAACAGAAGATAAGAAATGCAATGGAAACTAGACGTCAACTCATACAAAAAAAAAGACCACGTTGGGTTAGAATGGAGAAGAAGAGGCTTATATTCCAACAACGGCAAAGGCAGGAGCAAGGGGATGCAAACAAGCGTTTCAAATTCAACTAAGGGAAAACGACAACATTGCCTCATACTTGTCCTAATTGTGGAAAGCAACATAGTGGTGAATGCTTGAGAGGGAAGAGAATATGCTACGCGTGGAAACAACCAGGACACATGGCAAACATGTGCCCCAATCAACCAAAACCAGATCTTCGAGAAAAAGTACCAGCCAGAGTGTTCACCATGACTTGTGAAGATGTTGAGGTGAATCCAGAAGTGATCACAGGTAACATATTTATCTCTGGAGTTCCTACTTTTGCGTTATTCGATTCTGTAGCCACACATTCATTTGCATCCACTGAGTATGTGAAGAGGTTAGGTAGAATACCTTATAAAACAGAAACAAAGTACAATATTGTGATACTATCTGGAGAGACAAGACAAACAAACCAAATTATACGAGCTGGTAGTGTCTCTATTGAAGGAAGGGAACTATATGTTGATCTAATCATAATAGACATGAATGACTATGAGGTAATATTGTGCACGGATTGTCTATTGAAGTACAATGCCACAATTATTTATCGGAGAAAGATCGTATCATTTCAACCATCTGGTGAAGAATCGTTTTCTTATATTGGGATTAGTAAAAAGCTTTAGTTCCCGATAATATCAGCTATGAAGGCACAACGACTATTAATGGTGGTTGTACAAGCTATCTAGTAAGTGTAATGAGTATTGAAAAAGAGGAAAGTCCCAAATTGATAAAGTTTCAGTAGTTCGAGAGTACACTGAAGTATTTCCCGAAGATCTCCCAGGATTACCCCCAGATCGTGAAATAGAATTTGTGATTGATCTACAGCCAGCAACGGCTCCGATATCTAAATCACCATATAGAATGGCACCCGCTGAATTGAAGGAGTTAAAAGTGCAACTACAAGAACTATTGGACAAAGGATTTATCGGACCCAGCTTTTCACCTTGGGGAGCACCAGTTTTGTTTGTTCGTAAGAAGGATGGCACATTGAGAATGTGTATTGACTACCGAGAGCTGAATAAGGTCACAATCAAGAAGAAGTATCCTTTACTAAGAATCGATGATTTGTTCGATCAACTTCAGGGTGCAACAGTATTTTCTAAGATTGATTTGCATTCAGGATATCACCAGTTGAAGGTAAAAGAATAAGATATTCCTAAGACAGCCTTTAGCACAAGGTACGGTCGCTATGAATTTTTGGTGATGCCGTTTGGCTTGACAAATGCTCCAGCTGCCTTCATGGACATAATGAATAGGGTATTTAAGGATTTGTTAGATAAGATCGTGATTGTGTTCATCGATGATATCCTTATATCTCTAAATCAAAAGAGGAGCATAGCGGACATTTAAGGAGAGTACTTGAGGTATTGAAAGTAAAGCAGTTATACGCAAAATTTAAGAAGTGTGAGTTTTGGTTGGATCGAGTGGTGTTCCTTAGACATGTTATTTCTGGGGAAGGGATCTCGGTTGACCCAAAGTAGATAAATGAGAGAGGAGAGAGAATTCTTTTAGTATGTAGTATTTATCTAAATATTTATGCTAGGTTAGGTAAGCAAATTAAGTTTCTCATTTTGTATTTTTACAATTATTTATCAATCAATTAAGTATACATGTAAATTTCCCGAAAATATTTAGCACAATGGGCCTAGAATAAGTCTCAACGCTTGCTTGGAAAAAGGTTCAAAAAAATAAGACTGGTTTCACCTTATAATTTCGAATGATTTTTCAATTGACGAAGATAATAAAATTGAAAATAATTCAAGTTGACAAGGACATCTATGAAAATTATTTTACTTATTAGATTAAATAGACGAGGACATCTAAACAATCATAATAAGCTTAATCTAAAAATTTGTTGAGCAATTAAAATAATAATAAAAATAATGCCATGCAATGCAATGCATTTAAATAAAATACTGACGATTCTTATAAAACGAATGGGGTACTGCAGTGTTGGCCGGCCAACGTTCGTCGATGGCGGTCAACGGTCGAGGCCGGCAGGTCAACTACGGTCAATGCCTTAAGTTAATTTATTTATTCTATATTTTATTTAAATAACATAATTAATATTTTTATTATTTAATTATTATATATTTTAATATATTAATACAAGCAGTCGATCTACAACAAATCAATGGTTAAGATTCAGTATCATGTACTCATTTTAAAGATTGGTCTCATTGTATTCACTCCCTATATATATATAGATTTAGAAATTTGTACTTTCTATTAATAATTGAAGCTTTTGGAAACCTTGCATGTTATAGTTTTTATGAGATAACTAAATTGAAATATATCTATAACTATGTTAAAATTACCATAAATTAAATTATCATAAATTAGTTATAAATCTATATCTATAAAAAAAGATTTAACACTTACTATATTTAACTTCTAAAAATTTAAATAATTTTATCACTGATAAATAAAATATATGAATTTGGTCATATATCTTATCCATTTTTTTTAAATCCCCATAATAACATGTACTCATTAGAGCATCTACAATGGATCCGGTCTAGCATTGTCTATTGGCATGTAAATAAACTCAAGTCTTTGATGATATGGAAAAAATTATGTAAAAAATTAACAAAATTCACTCCAATGCAAAGAAACTATGTCTGTACTTGGGTCTAAAATAAACTCAAGACCGGGTCTCTTTTTTTTGTTGCCACGTCAGCAAGACCTAGTCTACTTTTATTTGCATTGGAGAATTTATTATTTTAAAATAGGTCTATTTCTCAGGTGGTATATAATTTTTTGTGATTGAACCCAAAGCATTGTGGATGCTCGGGTTTCTCATATAAGCAAACAGTTTATATTATTTAATATTAATTTATTTGAAAATGTTGTAACCTTTTTTTTAAAACATATTGTTTGATCAACATTCAGTACAAAAAAATTGTTATATTCCAGCGACAAATCCTACGCAATATATTCCAACGAAAATTCTAACTGATATTCCCATTGGTATAGTTTCCATTGGAATAATTCCAACAAAAATATTCCGTTGAAATTAGTTTTCCATTAAAATTTTAGATGGAATTTGATAATTCTAACGGCTATTTTACCAACGGTTTTTTACTGTTGAAATATACAGTTTCCGTTAAAATTTTTATTTCCACCTCCGTTGGAAAATGTACCTTTGGATCAAAATCCAACGGCAATTTCAATGAAAAGTTCATTCCAACAGGATATTTTTGTCAGAATTTCCGCTAAAATTCCATTAAATATATTTTTGTTGAATTTTCCGTTAGAAGTTTATCATTGTATTGTAGCGGTTGTACAATACATGAGTGGTGTATTAGTAGTAAACTGTAATCTAACAGAAGTTCCTATACCTAACTGCTAGACACAAACAATATACCATTTAAAATATGAGTATTTAACATGCAAGTAAATTTCCCCGTACTTGTACAATAACAGGAAAGTCAATATTGCATCGAATAATAACAAACATTTTATAAAAGAATGATAATATAATTATGACTATCCAGACGTCAACAATATGAAAAATAAATTGCTACCTACTATGCAGATCTACGGTATTATTGTTTAGGAGCCACCACTGCTGCACTACAGTTTCATAATTCAATATGAAAAATAAATTGCTACCTACTATGCAGATCTACGGTATTATTGTTTAGGAGCCACCACTGCTGCACTACAGTTTCATAATTCAATTTTGGGGATTTGTTTATTTTTATTCAAATTAATACTACGCTAATTGACTCGGCAAACTTGATACCACCTCACATGTCAGTAAAAAAAAAAATCACTTCGGTTTTAGATAATCAATAATCGTACTTGACCTTCTCGTTTGAGTACCTAAAAAGTGTGGGAGGGTTCTTGTGTAAGAATATGTGGCCCGAAAGCATTGGGCTCACAATTAATTATCCTATTGGGCTGGCCTTTATTTAATAGTCAAACAAATCTAAGCCATTAATCTGGATATTTGATGGACGTACCAGATCTAAAGACACCCCTATATAAATTGGTCCTCTCTCCTCCTATTAGGGTACGCAGTATTTTTCCCATCAATATTTTCTGCTACATTAAGAGAAGACCAGGAGGGAGAAACTGATTTAGATCTAACACT